>VURO01007354.1:27791-43027 GCA_015108175.1 Pelvicachromis taeniatus
GCAGACAGGAGAGAGAGAGCAAGAGTCACCCTGTTTTTGGTGAAAAGCAGATCGATGGTGGCGTCAGCAATGATGTTCATACGAAGCTCGAAGGCCTGGATCTGCCTGGGTTTTCCCGGCTGTGCGACCTCGGTTGCCTTCATGGCCTGGTAGTCTGCAGGCAGGAAGAACTTCCACAGACAGTCTCTGAGAAAGGTCAAATCAGATTATAGAGCCAGGTCTAAAGACTTACAAGAGTGAACTAATCTGGGTGTTATAACTACAGACTTGATGACACCATTGTAACAAAATCTGTTTTTTCCCCCCACTGGCACATCGCTAAGCTAAAATGGCCAGTAAAGCATGAGTTTTCTTCCGGTCATCAGTCAAAGCAAAGACCAATCAGTTTGGATTGGCTGCCTTCCAGAAGCCAGCCCTCAGCTCAAATACTGGAGTTGGATTTCATTTCTTTTCCTTTTTCATGAGCGATAGGTCACCATGTCAAACACATTCATCCATGTTTTAGCTGGAATGAAATCTAAACTACGGAAGAGCATGTACACAGGAGAGTCTTTACTGTGAGTAAGGAATTTACACGATGTTCAGAGATTTAAGACAATAAAAAGATGGACACATCATCAGCGCACAGCCCACCGCTTGCAAAAGTTTTCCTTTTTTTTTTTTAAATGCCTAATATTTCATAATAGCCTCCACAGACAATCTCCAACTTCAGCTTTTTGGAGTGCAGCTGATGAAGCTTTACTTTTACGCTCCACATCGTACCACACTGTAAATATGCTTGAAAGTATAATTGGGCCAAGGTTAACATGCCTGGACAGCTCACTCAAGGAAAATCTTTGTATGCAATAATAAGTTTGTGATATTACAGTGAAAGACCACCTGTATGAATTCAAATTAAACACAGAGATGTCTTTAAAACTTATACCTCCAGCTGTCAGGTTGTACTCCAACAACATATTAGCTCAGGTTTCATCTTGCTGAGTTTGTTTTGTCTGTCTGTACTCACCTCTGGCGGTCTGCCCAGGGCCCATAGTTGAAGTCAGTTCCTTTTCCACAGACGATGTCCAGACCCCAGCAGGGAGGCAGGTCCTGCAGCTTATCATCCTCACTGCTAGTCTCTGCTTCCTCGCCACTCTCCTGCTCCACAGGAACCAGACCTGGACACATACACAGTGAAAATGTCAAAATCTGGGTATCAGCAAAAAACAAATACGCTTTCAAAGAGACAGCATACTGGCTATCAGTTATTCATGTGTCTGTGTTAGCACAGAAATCTCAGTGGGTGTGTGCAGGCATGAGCTTACCTGGTTCATCTTGGTAATAATAGATGTCAACGTCATTGGACTGCATCACAACAAAGCCCTCTCCCATCAGTCTGGGGGGTCTAGATGACAAATTCAGAAAAAGACAATTTAGAGGCAAATATGTTACACAGGAACTCTGTGGCCTACTCCACTATACTGTAAACCCATGAGCTTTTAATGTAATGCAACGCAATCCAGCCTCAGTGTACTTGAAGAAGAGACATTCACTTGGAAGCCTAATTGAGTAAAAAACAACAGTAATTAAAATAAAATTATTCTAAAGTAACAAAAATCTTCTACTTTAGAAAAATCTAAAGCCTGTCCTCATCCTGTCTGTGCTTAAGATTCACACCACAGATATGCACGCTGCAGGATAAATGAGAAGCACTACGGAAAGTGCGCCGCGTAATGAGCCGATCTTTTGCAGTCATTATAATGTGCTTAAAGAAATAAGTGGAAATAAAGAAATGGGATATTCTTTAAATCGAGTTTTTTTGGGCTACAACTCATCTAAAAATGCTTTGAGGTGAAAAGTTTTATTACCAACAACACTGTAAACAGAGAAACACTGTTTATGTGCTTATCTTTGTGAAATGACTTGGACTCACTCGTCATTCTGCATGCCCAGGTAGCGGGGACTGGGAACCAGCATGACCCGCACATTCTCTAGTGAACCTTTGACAATGTGCATATACTGGTCCAAGTGGCTGGAGGGTGGCTTGGTGGCATACGTCAGGAAGGCGTCCTCAAAGTTCATGCACAGAGTCTGCGGGAGGTAGTGGTTCCCAAATGCCAAGCGACCCTACAAGACAGCAAACACACAAACACTGAGGGAGTGATTCCTAAATGCACTGAACACATTATTTTTCCTTTCATAAATGGTGACACATGCCCCTAAAAGGTTTTGAGACGTTCTTAGGTACTCACAGTGCTGATATTAACTTTGATGACGGGAATGAGGGACCGCCAAGACGATGAGGGATCTTGACTTTCAGCTATAATGTTGACACTATAGAGGAGGACACTCAGTTTCACGATCTTTAAGTAAAGGCATCATTCTAGTCAGTTCACTTAATTTGACAGTCAGCAGGAAATGACAGTAGCTCAGTTCTGTCTGCACTACTAATCCACTCGGTAACAACAGATATGTGATATTAGTGTTTATCATTCACAACCACAACACTAAATATGCTCTTGCACTCATTTCAGTTCTGCTGAACTGAAACCATACAGACATACTGGTGAGAAAATATAAAAAGCTGTACCCCTAACGACGCTATCACAATTAACAAACGAAACATTCACTTTTAAAATAAAATAATAAAAAATTGTACACAGGCATTTAGACTGTTGCATGTGTTCTTTTTGGGTCAGCTATAGCAAAAGACTGACGAGTCATCCGAAGACATTTTAATTTGACTTTAAGAATTCAGCAATCAACAACTTAGAAACTTCAAATAAACGTTGACGATTCATGTCTTCCAAACAATATTAACACTGGATAGAAATCAAAGCTGCTCGATGATGCCATAGTTATACCTTTCCAGTGTCTGGTTTCTGTCCTCTCGCCCCCTCTCTTCATCTTTTTTGGGCCTTTGAAGCGTGGGTTCCAGTCCAAAGGTCTCCTGCAGTCGTGCGTAGAGGTCAGTACGGTTATAGACATGGAACTCAAAGCCGTTGACAGTCACGTAAAGCCTCGTCTCCGCCTTGGGATCTGATGCAAAAAGAGAGACAACTCAGAACTCAAGCTGATGTTTTCACATGAAACTAGCTGAGATTAAAAAAAAAAAAAGTTGCATCTTGATTGTCAAACATAGACGAACTAAGAATTCCAATAAATAAATATATTATATCAAATATCTCTTTTCTGTGGTGGACTAACACATGCATTTAAAAGTTTAATCTAAGCAGTCAACAAACACTCACCATGCTGTTTCTGTTTTGGGTTATACATTTTCCACCAACGAAATATGAGAAATCCATCCTGTATCCTGTAACACACACAAACAACAATCAGCATGCAAATGATAAGATAAGAGTGGGAGGCATGGCGGAGACGCAACAACAGAAACGTCGGTCAGATTACCTGATAGACATGTCTTGGTTGATGTAGTAGACATCTCTGAACATGACCTTCCCTGACAGCACAGAGAAAGAGAAGGAGCCTGCGCACAAAGGCAAAGTTAAACAGCGTTAGCTTGTTTTATCAATGGCAAATAAAGTGCTGGTTTTACTATTAAATACTAGTAACTTCCTGCAAAATTGTTTGCATCTGACTGCAATGTCTTCGATCCAAGCTTAACAAGTTAAATGAAACAAAAAAAATATGACACAATTATAAAATCTCTGGTAAAATAAGAGCAGCAGGGTGTTGCTGGGCTTTTTAATCACACCTTCACTCTTATCAAAGAAAGAAAGAAAAAAAAACATCCAAAAAAAACAATCTTAATTAGCATCTAAATCAGTAAGTGGGTCCGAGTCTGTCAGTGAGTGAGAAAGATGAATTTGAAAGCTCGAGCATGATTTCCTGTTAATAACCTCTTTTGGCTCATAACACGTCTTTCTCAGTTTCAATGACTTCATGCAAACAGAGCGACGGCGCCTGAGTGCTTCATGCGTTATCATCCAAGAGGACGTCTCGCTCGCTCCAAATCCTGTAAATTCATACAGGATTGACGTGAGGCCAAATAATGGCGAAACACACCTGAGGCATGTTGAAACCTGCTTAACACCTCAGTAAAAAGTGTACATTCTCTTTATATGCCATCCCTGGGTGGGAAAGACGATCGCAAACAAAAGGGTGGCTTGCTCAGTTTGTACCAGCATATGATGGCAAAGAGATGTCAACTACGCTTTGCTCTTCTCATTAAACTTTCATGCTGCCTTTGTTGTCATTTTGCACTTCTCATTCATCCAGTCGATCAGGTTCAAGTTTGTGTTTGTGTTTAATTGATGTGCGTTTTTGAAAGAGAAGCTCGCATCCTAAAAATCAAGTAGGATTTCACTGTGCTGTGGATTGTGTCACCCATGTTTAGAAACTGAGTCTTGTATTATTTGCTCAGACGCTGTGGATATAATCACTGAGAGAACCGGGCTCATCATGAAATATTCAGCAGACTGAGTTAACGCCTTCGACTGAAAGCTTCCTCCTCCCTATTCATCACTGTGCGACTGAACTCCTGACGAACACACCGATGTGAATGTAGCCATCCTTGTAGAGTCTGTTGATGATGAGGGTGAGAATGAGGCCAATGTTGCGTGAGTTGTAATAAGTTAAATAGATAATCCATCCACAGGACAGAATGGTGGCTGAAAGGGAAAAGAGAGGACATGATTTCAGTCAGTAAAATTTATTTTAATGGTAACAGAAGCTTAGAAATGTCGCTTATAAACATGACAATCTAGTAGGCCAACACTTTCAAATATAATCACAATGCTTGATTAATCTCTGTTGGGTCAAATTCTGTGCCACATTCTGCAGCAGCACAGCACGAGTCATCATAGGAGTAACAAATTAGGAACCCCGCCTGAAAATACTCTGTTTCTTTAGGGATTATAATTAATAATGCAGATGAAATGCATAAACACTCCAATTCACCTGCTTTAGTGCAAATTCAGGTAAACCTGCTCTTCTCTATGAGACGATGGGGTGTCACTATCACACCTGACACTTCTAGTGTTCTCTGGGGACAGGCACTATGAACCTCAGCTAACAAGCTGAGGTTCATAGTGCTGGTCTTTGAGCACAGGTCCTACCAGGACCTCATGGCACCCTCACTGAGTTTGCTTCTGACAGGTTGGTCAGAGCCATTGGCATGAATAGCCATTGTTCCTTCAGTGGTGCTAGTTTCAGTCATTGTGAAATGTGCTGTTTATAAGGTTGGAAACCTGCAGTCAGCTGAGACTGAAGAAGTCACCTGGGTAAGTGACCAAACGTTTCTCCCACTGAAAACGCTACGTCCAGATGAACACAATCGACTTTTTGGGATTTACTTACCTGGATGATTGAGCATTCATCAAGACGACAACACTAAGTGTTGCCTTACGTTTTTAAGCATTGCACAAACTCTTGACAGCTAGGATTTTAGAGATTTACTTCCAAAGGCTTTCATTTAAGACTGGATATTTAAAAGCAGCATGCAATAGTTATGACGTCCAAAAAAGTCAGTTTCAGTGAAGTAAAGAATCAGTAAAGAACTGTTTTACTAAATAATTAAAATAAAAAACTAATGACTAAAACCAGACATGGATTAAGCTTAAATTCAAAGGATACCAGCAATTAAAAAGTTAATCTAGGACTAGACTCAGTCCTAGAGCTCAGTACAACAAAATGCCCAACATGGCAAGAGAACACAAATTTACTGTAAACTGAGCTGAATCATTGCTGAGTCACTGCTATGCATTCAACACTGAGTATGTAGGCCAAAATAAATAAAAAAAACAGCCTCTGTGTGCAGTGAATTGAATTAAATCACACTCTCATAAAGTTGCATTGACTGACATAATATTACTGCTGCAAAGCCAATACTTGTAACTGGCAGGGTTACCAACACTGAAGTTAACAAAGCTACACATACAAATTAAGTGTCTCCATAAAAATGTTACTACTGACCAACAAGAAGCCAGATGAAGTTGGAATCATGCTTGGTAAGGAAATTATCCAGATCCACAAAGCTGGGGAAGGTGCTTTCATTGGTTTTGGCAGCATGTCCATCCATGGCTACAGGCTCGCAGTCTGATGTCTAAAACTGAAATGAGCAAATGTCAGATTACTTTCACTGGCACATGAACATGTTTAAGTATGCAATGAACTACATTGCTGCAGAGAAAGACAAATACCATGAAAAGCGACTTGTTACAACTACTATGCAGATAAATACAGCATTAAACTATTTTTCTTCCTCTAGAAACATCTCTGCATCCACAAAACAACACGGCTGCCTCCTGGGGGGGGGGGTCTAAAGGGGCCATCCACTTTCTCAGTGCACAATTTGAAAGCCAGCATCCGTGGAAGCACGAGATGTATTAGTGGTCACAACTACGGCTGCCACGATTAGTCGACTAAAAGACGCAGGAATAAGTAGTAGGATTTAAGAGTGTAATAACAGACTGAAACAGAAGATGGCAGCAGTGCATGTACAAGGATGCCAGCTGCTGTTAAACCCTGAAGAAGAAGAAGCTGTGTCCCAGAATTCATAGCGCGGCCCTGCTCAGTTTTCAACAATGTCTGTTGCTAGTAATTTTTATTTTTACTCTTATTATTCTTTCTGGGTCACAAAATAAATGTTTGACATATTTTCAGGCGAGAATGTAGCTGTGTAAACCTCAAATATCTGCTCAGTTTATCAAGACCCCACATATTTTCAAAAGCGCACCGACGTTTTCGTCTGTTACCCACCAGCTTGAATGGATGATGATCTGATTAGTCGACTAATCGCAAAAATAATCGGTGACTAGTCGACTATCAAAATCATCGTTTGTGGCAGTCACAACATGAACATTTCGCACATCCTTGAAGGCCTAATAAATTCTGACCAAGCTTTGAAAGTTTTACAGAAACACGCATGCAGATGTCTTTTCTAGGCAATGCCTTGAAACTTGTTGAAACTACATTATTGATGTTGTAAGTCTGAACTGGATGTTTAGACACATTAATGGCTGAAAAGTTTAGACTTAGGGTTGAGTGCGTTAATTTTAATCGTCTTAATTGTGATGACAGCGTTAACGCGGCCGTATTTAGATTAACTTATTTGTTGTTTGGTCGAGTGTGTAAGACGAATAAACACTGGAGCGGCCTGTAAACACGATCACAGTGGAAAAAAAGAAGCCAGTTTCTCTTCGGTTCCCTCCCCACCATTGTGGAGTTTTTATTTAAATAAAAAGTTTTGTGGGGGGGGGGTTCTAAACATAGGCCACTGCTTTTTTTTCTTTCTGTTATGAGTCTGAGTAAATTAATCGCTGCTGCATTTGGGCACACTCTGAGGAGGCTGCTGTTAAAACTGTGCTATTATGTATTTCTGTTGACTGCTTCTGTTAGCTTGAACCAACATTGTTAGCAAACTTACCTATGGACAAATAAATAAATCGCCCTTGTAAAAACGATCGACGATAGTCGATATATCCCTCCAGTTGCCCAACCTTACTGTGTAGTTTTGTTTAGGACTTCAAACCAGACACATTATGCATATTTTCAGTACATTACAGTACAGTATGCATAATGTGATGCACAATCATAATTAGCTGAATGTGTAACTACTTTGCATGCTGTGACTGCATTCAGTGATTTGTATTTTGCTTCAAGGATTATTAGTGACAGGAGGCTGGTGAAAGGCTCGTGTGTGCCCGTGTGTGCTGTGATCTCAGTCACCCGATGCTTAAAGGCTTCAATGCCGTACACACACAACACAAATCCTCATCTAATCCACCCCAAACATTGTTGGCTGTAAAACCAGTGAGATGAAAACAATCCCAGCACAATTTCCAACAGAAAACACAGTTTCTAAAAGTTTTTTTCTGACAGATACTACATGTAAAAAATAAAATGTGTTTGCATGTCACAGACATTCCCTGATCTCACATGGACTTTAAATCAGCTACCTGCTAGATGCTAATGCAGCTGTGGCTGTTGGGTTTCTTTTGTGAAGCAAATTATAAGGAAATGGGCACAAGATCCTTCAGGTCATTGTGTTCAAACCTGCCCACATTCCAGAATCTTACTTCCTGGCTAGCCTACCGTCATTCCTTATCATAAAGCTTACTGTACTTGTCTGTATATCCAAAACACACAGAAATAGTACTAAAAGCAAACAGAAAGAGAGATTATATTTCTCTCACATTAATTTCTCTTCATTGGCTCTCTTTTAGATCGAGAAGTAATTAAAAAAATTCTCCATCTAACATACAATTTCCTCAATGATTGTGTTCCCGTCACATTAAAGTCATCATAGCATCACATTATGACACACTGAGCATTTCTTCTCCCTTTTCATCTTTTCATATCACTCCTGATGTGAGATTTACACTCTCATATTAAAGCAACGTGTTGATACATTTCAACGGCAAACCTCTCTAAAATAACGCACACCATATTCTGACATACATTTCGAGCTACTACTACTACTTCTGCTGCTATTTTTAAAATCAACTGAAAAAGAATGGATCAACTTGACTTGATAAACACAGACACAGACTAATTACTGTTGCAGAACATATAACCACCAAAAGCTAAATCAATCATAGACTCTACACTGTTAAGAGTAAATCACATTGTGTGTGGTTGTCTGAGCCATTTATTTAACACAGAAGTCTGAATGATCACCAGCTTTAAAGTAAAAATCAAGGAGCTGTGCTGGGGGGGTCGGTTGCAACTTAATTTCTAAAATACTTGTGTCAATGACACATGGACTTAGAAAACTGGTTAAAAATAATTTATCACAGGATGGATATTTTTTAACAAAACTTGGGGAAAGAAAAAAAGAAAACCTGTTTTCTGGAAAGACCCAGACTACCCATCCATTCCTGTAAGGCAAGTTCAGGTTTTACGATCTAGCATAAGATATGAAAATCTGGCCTTCAGGAAAGATTAGTGCTGGCAATCAGTGACTCATAATTGTTCTCTGCAAGCTCAGTGTTTTCACTTTAGGTTCATAATGGTGAGTAGATTACAGCAAGAAGTCGTCACCTGAAGTAAACACATCAGTGTTTAGTTTGTTTGTTTGAGCAGAACTACTGCATAATTCATTACATGGAGAAAAAAAAACACCCATATTCTTCATTAAAGAGGTGCATTATAAAAAATATACATATTTTCACACAATGAGTAGATGAGCAACATACTGGAATGTCTTCAGAAAAAAGTGCAATTTAAGTATCTTTCTATACTTAGTGAGTCTACTGTCACTAAGCATTCATTACAATTTTAGATCCTAGTGGATATATGCAGGTATAAAACTGAACTAAACCTGTTATAACTAAACAGTATTGTTTTATGTCTTTAAGGTTCAAACACTGACATACAATTCAACTTTTTAAATAGACTGAAAAATTATAACTTGCCATACATTTTGCATGACCACATCAGGAACAGCAGTGCACGTCACTAAAACTTTCATCCACAAAACTGAATCTTGCTTGGCAACCTTACAATGTAAACATTACAATGTAAACATAGTATTACAATGTAAACATAGTATTACAAAAAGACTTGATTAAAACTGCCAAATGCTTTGTACCAGTGCAAATAAGTGAAAAACACATTCAAAGACTGATTAAAGTAACTCATGAGGTCATGAATTATCAACCACAGATGTACCTGTTCATAACATCGATATTTGTTATTTAGGAGCGATTATTAATAATAACTTGGGGGTTGGAATTCTGACAACAACAAAACAAATGTACACAAACAGTCCCATTGCTGTAGTTAAAAAAGGACATACAGAGAGTCAATAGCTAAGATGACTGGCAGACTATAAGCCCCAAAATATGTCAATTGATCTGATTATCAGCATTATAATCGCGCACATAAAAGAGAAATTAAAACGTTTTAACGTTTAACCCAAATAAATGTCGGACTGCAAGATGATCAGAATGTGACAAAAAAAAAAAAAAAAAAGGGGGAAGTTGTCTGGCAGTTTGTTGACAGAGCTAATGGTATATATATAAAGTGACAACGCTGCATCGTTTTATAGAAGGCTATTTGTTAGAGAGAAAAGATAAACACGGTCAGGTGTGAAACGATAACTCATTTCAGTTCAATGTAATCTGGAAACCAGAGACACCTGAAACTAACCGCACACCTAGCTAATCCTAAGTCTTGAGCAATTTCCTGACTATTACCTACAACAAACACAAACTGCTGTTGAATTTAACTTCTCTTCTTTTTAGACATTCGCAGCAAAGGGCTGAGTTACTGATTTGTCCTCTGCAATCAGCCTGCTTCCTCGCTAATGTCGTATTAAGCCGTTAATGTAAAAGCCGCTCAATATCATAACGTTAGCACTGAGGTTAGCTAGCATGCTAATGACAGCAGGCCGCGCCCTCCAACTTCTCCTTTTCTGTACAGTGAAAACAAAACAGCTGGTGTTCCTTACATACCTTAATATCCTCAGTACAGCGAGGGGTGTCATCTTTGCTCCAGTTAGGCCGGAGTTTCTATCCTTTAGCCGTGTCGGAGATGGCCACAGCTAGCATCCCGGTGTGTAATATTTACCTGCCAGGCAGACGACCAGTTAGAGTCTCTTCCTGTTGTGTCGAGACCGGCCATAAAAACGACCAATAGGAAAAAAGAACCGAGGCAGCTTCTGACCAATTAAATGAGAGCATGACACAGAGCTTACAGACATTCTTCCTGCCTCCCAGCGTGACAATGGTGTTTGACGTCGCATTGGTTACATAAAATCCATTTGTCATAACATTAAAATTACATTAAAATAATACACATATTAGTCTGTGAGTTGCCAGAGTGTTAAAGAGCGAGCACGTACTGATAAGAAATGCGTGTATTTTTCATAAATGTTGATTTTATTTTTGACGGTCTCGGATTAGTTTTCATTATTATCTTGAATTTGTTGTTCAATATTTTAAATCACTACAACATCAAAAACAACAACAACAACAACAACAGCAAAAAATAATAATACTAATAGTAACAATAATAATAATAATAATAATAATACAATATTGAATTGAATTTATTTTTATTTTTCCAGTTGACTAGCCCCTGTTTAGTGAACTATAACTTGAACATCACTCTTCAGGGATGGAACCCTCAACCATCAAGCTGTTCAGTGCACTTAAATATGCACTGAACCTCCGTCTAACTCACTTTAGTGGCATCCGATTGCTTCAGAATGCACTGAAACATATTCAGGTATCATGTATTTGCAATATTAACTAAACCTATCTTGTTTCCTTCTGTAATCTAGACTGTGCCTTCTTGCACTAAAAAGCACTTTAAAGTTAGGTACACTGATACACTGCACTACTTCTATGGGCTGATCTGTTCCATGCTGTGTTGTGTGTTGTTGGCTGTATCAAGACAGTTTTCATATCAGCTGTGTTGTTGATATGACTACCATCAACTTGAATTTACCTTCAACAGTATTGCTTGTGTTTTTCGTCATTGTTATGAGTAAAACATTGTTAGATGGTTATAAATAGGTAGTGCACTGCCAGAAGTATACTAATACTTATTTCCTGGCATCTCATCAAAACAGAAAGTTTGATGTGTAGTCTGATCACGTCAAGACTTCAACACTATACATTCAGTCTGTCCCACAATCTTAATTTGATGTTCTGCTTGAAGAAATTCTTTCTAAATTATATTACAGTGTGTTGAGCAGCACGACTCCTCTATGCTAATTCTGTGTCTTGGGGATGGTGAAATATTTTAGTCAAAAGATTTATAACAACCTCATATTTATTCTTCTAGACCTTTCGAGCAATTTGCTTTGTTAGATTTGTAAACGGTCTCAAGATGGTTATACAACATTTTTCTGTTACATACTTGCAAAGAATGTTTAAAGTAAGATCCTCTCTAAGAATATATGTAATTTTCTGCCAAGTTGTTATATTCACTTTGGATATTTTTGCTCTTGTTCCTATGCCAAGAATGGCACAGTAGAAAATGACCGACCTTTGAGCAGCATTGGGATGTTGTAAGGAAAATATTGCAAAAGCAAGCAGCAGGTAGTTCACATGATGAAGAGCTAGTTTAAATGATTGTACTGTTTCTCCTTCTGTGTATCTGCAGTCAAGAGCTCGAAAGCTAAACTGTAGACACTATAAAGAGAATCAAAGTAGTCAAACTAATTCCGCTCTCTGTATCTTCTGAAAAGGGAGGATTCATCTTAGTGTGATGAATTTTTGTATTTATGTTTCAGTGTGTTTTGTTGTCAACCTTTCTGTCTTACATTGTATAGCTTTATGTATCCTGTCCACAGATTGTCTTTAAACTAGTTATAACATAAATTAAACTGATTAAAAAATGAAACCACTGTGCTCAAATAGATTTTTTTCTGTAGGGACCATGAGTACTATTCAAAATTTCATGGTAAAATTAAATCGTTTTGTAGCAAAGCCTTTTGAACTATCCACAGTTTCTGTTCCCATAACTACACCATGCTGCTCTTCACTTCTTCTGTAACGGTTCTTGGACAATTACTTTCTCCATTTTAACCAATGTTGTTAAAATATTTGAACCTTAAGTTGATGAAAACACGTCTTGCCTGGGAGCCATAATAATAAAAATAATGATACTAAAAAAGAAGAACAAGAAGCAATTTGATTCCTGTTATATTAAAAAAAAGAAGAAGAAGAAGAAGAAGAATTTTCAAAAGCACCAGAAAACAGTACAGGCCACAACTCTTTGTTATCTCCAGAAATTGCCAGAACTCTTGGGTATTGTTTAATGTAAGAGGATGTTGTCAAGCCCTCCTCCAGTCACAACAACAAAGCCTCCCCAAAGAACACGTGGGAGTCTCTTTACCGCAAAGCTTGCAAACATCAGGTTCAAAGCTTTTCCCTGCCAATCAAGCCTTTCCCACAAGACCATCCTATTTTTCGCCGTAGCTTTAACGGAACCCGCATCTCACACAAATCCTTTTTCCTGTCTTGTGAGTGTGAATTCACCTGAATTCCTGAAGGATGTCCAGCTACAAATACTCTATTAGTAATTAACAGCTCCTTCACTTTTGCTTCATTACCCTCTTGTTTTTAAATATGCAGCAGTTCAAGGCTCTCTGGAGTACATGTAATTAGACTTTTCTTGCATGAGGCAATTACAGAAGGGCTATGAACTTCAAAATTGTCTTTTTTTCCTCCGATGGTTTAGAGAAAGCAGGTTTTTTATTTTTAAAGACGGTCCAATCTAAAAGAAGCTGCAGTTAGTTTCCGAAGGCCTCCACTTCAGGCCTCATTCTCTGACACCATTGAGCAGTTTTGCATTATTCAAATGTCATTAATGTTATTCAGCAAAAACATCTTGAAACACACAGAAGCAGCTCTCAAACTGGCCCACTGGTGTTTACTGTATCCGCTTGATTGATCAGCTATGTGTATTCTCAGGGTCTTAGGTCCGGCGCGGCTCTCTTTGCATACTGAAGACCTCCGCTTGGTCTCATCAGGGTATCAGATTTCATTGCGAACACTTTGCCTGATATTATAACTCGGATTTATTAACCACTTCATCTCAGGAAATCAATTACTGACTGGCTAAAGTACATTTGGCACACTCAGTTACATCAAGGACTCTGGTGTTCATCAGCCAGTCAAACTGAGCTTGCCAGTAAAAATCATAGTGATGTTTGGGAGCACATCCAAAAGCACAGTTCTAAAAGCTGGTGATGAGAGACAGGCCTCATCTATCAATGGTGCATATACATTCCCAGTAGATGGGATTGCATTCTCAGCTATATTCAGCTTTGCTTTAAACAAGACAATGATGAGAACGCACACATTTGGATCTAAAAACAAGTACAGCTGCAAGTTTATTGGTTTGCAGTTACACATTGGGTCATAATCCAGTATTATAATGGTGGCAGCATATCAGGGGCCATAATACTTTGTAGGACATTTCATCACTATCCATCCAATAATGCCAAGAACTGCATTATTGTTGTACTTCACAGCAGCAACTGAGGCAAAGTTAGTAAATCTAAAGTATGACAAAAAGTGCCACAGAAGAGCCCAAAGTGGAAGAGGCTCCTGCAGGAAAGATACTCTCCTGCAGTACATCGCACTGTCGCCTCGTGGTCCTAGGTTTGAATGTGCAGGCCAGCTTTATGTCTGCGTGGGTTCTTTCTGCACACTCGAGCTTCCTCCCACAGTCCAAAGACATGTTTGGTTAACTGGTGAATCTCAATAGGCTGTAGGTTTGAATATGATTGTTAATTGTTGTTTACCTCTCTGTATCGGCCCTGTGATGGACTGGCAAACTCTTCAGGGTCTATACCCTGCCTCTTGCCCAAAGCTGTAATAGACTAAAGGCCCCCACATCCCAAAACTGATACATGGTTAAGAAAAGTAATGAATGGACTCTGCAGATTTGTATTTTTTTAAATGACCACATCTGCTGCTGTACACTATATAACACTATATTATCAACCTTGTTCTCAAATCCCACCAAGACAGAACTGACTCTGCACATGCACCCGCTTCATCTCCTGGAAATACCGGATGTTTGCACACGATTTCATGAAATTCCACACTAAAGCTTACGGAATATACATGTTGGCAGATATTAGTATAGTTGCCCTACTAGGCATGGCTAAGAGAAGCAGCGAGCTTACGATGAGAAGCTGATAAAATCCTCTGTGTGAACATACCATTTAAAAAGCATCAGCTGCAGATTTTGTAGAAGAGTCTAATTTCTTTGCCTCTTCAAATTTTAATATCAAAGAGAAAATGAAAATATATTGATAAGCTAATCGTTTGTTAAATACATTTGGACATAAATACATATTTGCAAAATGACCTTACTCTTTTATTAATGCTGTTTTTCTTAAGAAGCATGAAAAAAAAACTATGTATAATTTGACTTTGACTACCTGAAACATCTCAGCTTTTAAACCTTATGGCATTGTCTAACGCAGGGGTCACCAACATGGTGCCCGCGGGCCTGTTCTAAAAATAGCTCACTATAACAACTTACCAGTAAGCTGCATCTATTTTTATTTTTTGTTGCTATTTTTTTTAAATCACAGTTGCATTGGTGTCAATTTGTTAGAGATAATATATTAAAAAAAATGTTTATTATTAAATATTAGTTCAGCGCTAGCTGGTCTCCACGGAAACAGTTGCCATAAACAGTGTCTTTACATAGATGAATATCATTAATTATTAATGATAACATATAATTAAAGTTAAATTGAGGAAATTTGTTATTTCAGAAGTGTGTGTCAAACTGGCAGCCCTTCACATTAATCAGTACCC
>VURO01007356.1:4614-21416 GCA_015108175.1 Pelvicachromis taeniatus
TTTTTTGGGGGGGGGGGGGGGTAAAATTTGTTCTATGCAAGAAAAGCCTGGCTTTGCATGCCGGAGTCACCTGGAGTCCTTTTTAAATTTTTGTTTATACACTGACAGGCGAGAGAGGTTTTATCCACCTCCAATGGAAAACCCCTCCTTTCAGTGCTGTGACAAAATGATTCTATTTTTAAACACTTTGGTTCATTTGTTTTGCAGCTAGTAAAGCATTCCCACATACATTTTTTTTTTATAATTAATGGTTCAAATAAGCTACCATTCTTAAAGCTTGGGTCTGTAGCAGCTAAAGGCCTTCTTCACAAAGAATGCCCTTTGGGTCCACACATGGATAATAAAACCTCTGGAGGAATACTTTTTTTTTTTTTTTCCACTCAGGAAGTTTATCAGGATGTAAAAGGTGATGACAGTGCCGTTTTTGTTTCTTAGCATTTACCCTCGTATGCTTTGTATCACTCAACGTCTAAACTTCAAGTAAAACTAAAGGTGTGCAAATCTCTTTGACATTCTTACTTCAGCCAAAGGACAAGAACATAAAATGCAATTGTATAAGACGTGTGCTCCATGCCTTGAATGAGTGAACAATGATGAAAATTGTGTACTTTTTCACTTCATAGATTTCTCCCTTGTAACTGGGGATTAATACATCTGTAGTAAATCTGTGCTGCAGAGACCTCTATAACCTATACGTGCACCTACTTAGAAACATAATTACATATCATGTTAACACAGCCCATAGCTACGGTGATTATCTGGTTCAGTACCTTGGATTGCTCCTTTGGATTTAAGCTACTTTTGTTCTGCAGTTTTTAAATAAATCGATGAGATTATAATAATCATAGCCTCAATGTAAGCACTCTCAGATGTCAGCATGTCCTGCAGGGAGGGACGTGAGGGAATGTACAAAGAAGTAGAAAAAGTTGAGGGACAAATATGTTTGTTTCTAGAAAAAAAAACCCCAAACATCACAAAAGTCCCACCATTTTTTTTTTTCTGTCATGGCTGACACCGCATCTAAAATACCAGGACACAACCACGAGGTAATTAACCTGTAATGCCCACCGTACAAGCATGAGTGCTGGCAGCCGCGTCAGCCGCTTGCCTAGGTTACATTGTTTGCTGATACCAAATCAGCTGTAAGAAGTCCTCTGTCCATCATGTGGTAACAATAGTCAGCCATCTTTTCCTCCCAAAGATTTTATGTTTTCTACTGCAAATATAATAATGTAGCAGATACTGGTGGTCAGTCTTGGTTGTTAATTATCTGTATTGTCGCTGAAAAGGTCACGTCAGTTGATTCCTAATGTGTCCTTTGAGACAGTAAATGGTGACGTCAGCTGCGTCTCCAGTAAGTTCCTCGTCCTGTGGATGGACTTGGACTGAGAGGTTGATCGTGTTCTGCTCTGTAGCCTCTGTGAGCTCAGAGTAGGAGCACCAGTTGTTCACCTTCGGGTTCTGATTAGAGTGACGCTTCAGCTCGTGGTGGCTCTCCAGAGCAGAAGAACGATCCTGTCACCAGCTGGTGGGGTTGGAGTTAGAGATCTGCTGACTGGATATCGATCTGATCCTGACTAAAACAGCTGGATCTGATGTCAGTGATGGCACGCTACGGGCTGATGCATTCACTTCAGTTCTGTGTGGTTCTGTATTTACTTCAGTACATGACAGTAGCTGCTAGTGACAGAGCTTACATAGCACGGAGGAGGCTCCATGCTATGTATGTTTCATGGCTGCTATTCTGCAGCTTTTCTTTGTATGTTTGCAAAAGCTCAGAAAAGTTCAGATGAGTCGATGCTTTGGCTTCAGTCTTTCACTCATTATATGATGTAGAGACTAGAATGATGTTGGTTTGGCTTCACACTGGTTAGGAAGCCTTTATAACACTTAGGGTAACATAAAGCGCCTCAACTCCATTAGGACTCTTTCACTCCGCCTGTTGTCTTGTGCATAAGGAATGACCTCCAGTTTCTTCCTCTGAGGTGGAGCTTATTAATATAAGTCTGCAACTGGATCAGTACTCCGTATCAGCAGATAGCCACAGGCAAGGTGTTTGAGGCCTATTGAAAATGGAAAAAGTTAGACTGCGTGCATTTTTAGCTTGCACTGCTACTGCCAGGCACTGTTTGCTAATCGTCATTAAACAAAACGTTAGCAGAATGCACGACTACCTACCTGACATCAGAACGGTAACGCATGTCAGATGGCACTCCGCAAACAGAGAAAGATGCACAGAGAAAAAAAATCTTGTGTGGTGCACCCTTTAAAAAGTAAATTAAAGCAAGATCCAATACAAACGGAGGCATTTTTGTTTCTGATGAAATGTTCATCTCCTGCTAATCTGCATTTTAAGAACAGCGGGGTTAAGCCTGCTACAACGAGAGCCTTCGCCTCTTGTCTCAGACACACTTCCTGCAACACAAATAAAAATGTAAATGTGTTTTTTCTGTAGCTCTTAGTTTCATTCAGCGCATGTGTCAAAACAGCATCGCGCCGTCACGGCGTCTCTTTGTTTAATGGCCTGTGTCCGAACGTGACGAGCGGCGCGCTGCTAGTTTGCGCCTTAAAGCTGACTCAGCATCTTCTCAGGCTCACCTCAGACTGCTTACTAATAACACGTCTGCACCACCTGTCCTTACTTGACTTTGTCAAGCGTACTTTTGGTCGCTTTCTGAGGCAAGCTTCTCAATCTGATGGGTGTCTGATCAAGAAGCAGCTCTTATGTCTTTGAAGTCTCATAATTATCTATCGATTGGCTGATGATAATTAATAAATAAATCAAGACAATTTACAGTCAGCATTGAATACTTTGTTATTCTTATTGCAAAAACTCAAGATGAGCCCACTGTAACATAAAGTCAGTTGAACTTCAGTGATACCAGTCCATCCAGTTAGGAAGCATAAAGCACTGGGAATCTATTTCAGCTGCTTCGGTGCAGATCTAAGTGACAACAGGTGCTCGAGAACAAAAGGGAATGGTTTTACCAGGTGGCAGAGCGTTGTCCTCTGCTTAGCCCTCCAGACTTTTTAGGGTCTTTGTCACTGTTGGTCGCATGAGGCAGTACCTGTAGCCCCTTCAGGTGTGTGCAGGTAGTCCATCTCCTCCAGGGAGACACAGCATCACAGGAAGCTTTGCTGTGTCTGATGTCCCTGTGTTGGTGCTGTTAAACCTGGACTATATTTGTCCAGGTTTAACACTGCAAATAATCAATCACATTGCTATAATGTCACAGTTTTAGGACGTGTAAAAAAAAAAACCTGCCAATGTCCACAAAATTCCGAAAAAGGGGGCGGGTTGGTGTTGGACTTTAAAATGTGTTCGTGGTTACGGTTAGGGAAATGGAGCTATTATGGAGTTAGAGTTTGGTATGTGGTGTTATGGTGTCTCTATGTTGCAAAACTATGACATCACAACAATGTGATTGGCCACCTGCAGTGCTGAACCTGGGACATTAGGTGTGATGATCTGGGAGCAGTAGCAGCACGGGGACAGCACCATCGCTTGTTTTGTTTTTTTCTTATTTCTCGTGACGTTCTAGGGACACAAACAAATACACATTATGAAAAATAATTGAACATTGAGCCATCTAGTGAAATAGTTAGATTCATTAAAAACAGCATTGTTTCGGTGGTGACCCTGAGACTGACCTGTTGTGCGATCTGTAATGATGAATAATAGCACGTAATGCTCGTCCTTCATCGACAGATTGGGTCTCATATCTGAACTCCTGCAGCTGATTAAGTGCTCCTCTGGCTTGTGCCAATTTGCAGTCAAATTAGTTCTCACTGATTACATTTTTTTCCCCCTGCCGATATTAACGAACAATGATGGCGATGATTGCTTTAATTAGCTTAAAGCAACTCGCTCACTGCTCACTCGCTTGTGAATGTATACAAACGCCTTTAATTACTGACAGTTGACTTAATGACTTTGTCATATATAAACCCTTAAAGCAAACTTAATTGTTAGTGTTTGCAATTAGAAAGAGGCACTGAGAGGAGGGTCTTAATCAGACCTCTGTTCCTGCATCACGCTTTGAGTTGCTTTTAGTGTTTTAGTGCAGCTGTAGTCCAAACAGGTTATCACACAATATTATGTTATCGCGGGGCCGAAGTAGAGTTACATTATGATCCCACAGCATGAATAAAACCTCAGTACTGAGCTGATTAAGGTCGCATTTATCTGACAGAAATAATAAAAGAGATTCATAATAACAAATGCGCAGAAATTAAATTGTATTGGCATTTGAAGTAAGTGCTATCCACCTGCAGGCATTCGGATCATTTACCTCCAGTCAGGGAACCTTAAATGACCTTCCATAGTACTGTGACAGTATGAAATTACAAAATACTGTAATGCCAGGTTTATATTTACAGTAAACCGTCTCTGAAGGCCTGCGGCTGGTATTACATTTATTCTTGTGTTGACCGATGAGCTCTACTCATTTTTATCTACACAGGCCACCTGCTGCGTGTCGGAGGACTTTAGGGCTGCTCCGTTATGGCAAAAGTCCACATCTTATGGTTTCGTTTGTTCAGTAATTCTAATGTGCATTATTTATTTTTACATTATTTATGCTTTATTATTTGTACATTTATTTTATTTAATTTATTTCAGAGGTGGAGGCAGTGGGGACTGGATGATCCTCTGTTTACAGCATTGCTGTAAGGGCAATGGGTGCCTTTGATTCATAACATGAGATAAAACAAGAGCTTTGTAGCAATAATTCATTAAAAAAGTAATTGTTTTATTAAACTGCGATTGAAATCAAGCTCTTATTAGCGCTTGGAGATTTTTGTTTTACTTGCTGTATGTTTTAATGAAGTCATTATGAAGTCATCAGCAGTAAAACAGCTGAGTGTAAGAAGAAGAAATGTGAGAAATGAGTTCCGCGCCGCTCCACGTGCTCAAAACAAGCGTGCCAAGTTTCGGATGAACTCATTGATGTCCAGAAACGGCTCTTCTGCCATACCTGTCGTACCTGCTCACCTGTATCTGATCTGCTCAGCACAGCAGTGTTAGATATCACTGCTGAGTCGGACTGAATCAAAGGGTCCGCCCTGGACTGCAGAAAAGTGGCGGGTATTCACTGAGCTGCCGACAAAAACACTTCAGCACGTTTGTGCAGTAAAGTCACAAACTATTGAAACGTGCAAAGAAAAGCTGCTGGCGTCGCAGGTGTGAAATACCTCGAGACTGCCAACCCTTTGCTGGCAGCTTCCTCCGTGCACAACTGGTTCACTGCTGCTGACACACGGTGAGGTAAATGCAGAACAACATAGAACTGAATTAAATAGATTGGCAGATTTTTTTCTGATACTCAATCCAGCTTTTTGAGTCAGGATTGGAGTGATGCTTCCCAGTAGGAGACCTGTTCAGTAGTCATAATTAGAACAGCATAGAGCCAAAGTCACAGGGTGAGACGCCCTCAAAAATGAGAAACAAAGGCACCGGGAACTTTTAATGATGCTTCCACAGGTTCACCCACAGAAACATTTCGACTTTTGCTTCCTTTAAAGAGGCTTCCTCACCAAAGGTTCTCACTGGAGAACCAAACTGAGTTGTAGCAGCTAATGAGGACGGTTGTGTCCACATTTCTCCCTCTGTCCTCAATCCATCCATCTTTCCACAAGTCATCATCGCTCTGCATCCCGTTTCCTTTCATTTCTATATTCTTACTCTTTCTGTGTGACACCTATCCTGGGATTTATTAATGCAGACTGCTATTTTTTCCCTGCAGTGAAAGAAGGCATGAAGACATCATCCTAGTCATCAGTCATGGCCGATAAAAGGAAACTTCAAGGTGAGATTTGTGCATGCGTGTGTGTGTCTGCCTGTGTGTGTGTTAAAGGGCATTCGTGAGCTGATCAGGTGCCAGGTGGATTAGGTTAACCACAAATTACAATGAAGATCTCTGAGTTTGTTTTATGTGTTTTATGTGTATTTATGTTGCTGTTGGAAAGTCCCCTGATGTTTTGTCTGTGATAAACTCCGCCCATGTGTCACTCTGACCGGAAAAAGATAAATAGTGCAGAGCTGCTATTCAAGCACGATCACACCTATACCTGCTTCCCTGGCGAGCAGTTTGTTGTGCGACCAAAAAGTGGAAAATTTTCTTTGGTTTATTTCCTTAATTACATCACTGTGCTTGGTGAAGAGAGAGCCAGGGCTTGTAAACAAAAGTCACATGTGCTCACAAGCAGCTTGTTTGTGGAGTTGCATAAGCGTTCGTCCTGCCAGGCTCCACATGCACGACAAAATGAACGTGGCTTTGGTTTTCTAGCTTTACGTAAAGCATGTGGGATTTACCTGCTTTTACACATGTTAATGTGTTCTGTGTCAAATAAAAGCACAGAAGAAAACACGTGTGGGAGCATCAGATGATTGGTTTAATGTGCAGTTTGTCGCTTTAGCTTCTTTCTGTTTCTTCAGTCTCGAGTCAGACTGGGTTGTTTCCAGATTGTTCTCCTCTCAGGTGCTTTTTATGTGTTTGCCTGGTTAAATCAGGTCAGCCTGACAGTTTCTGATTGCCCTGAACTCTACAGCAGGACTAACCATGTTATAATGTAGTGTCTCTTAGAAGTGTGTATGCATTTTTTGTTTTCTTTTTCAAGCATCTGTTGAGTTTCCGAACATAACTTGATGATGTGGACAGAAAACCTTCAAGCACATTGATTTTGATCTTCTTAAATAGGGCTTCATTCTGTTTTACCTCATTTTCAATAGTATATGTATTGTTGATAAATACCGTATTTTCCGGACTACAAAGCGCACCTGAATATTAGCCGCACAACTTGAAATTATAAAAAAATCATATTTTGTTCATACATTAGCTGCACCAGACTAAAAGACGTAGGTGCGCTAGCAGGCTAGTAGCGCTAGCGAGCGGGCTAGAAGCGCTAGCCAGCGGGCTAGTTGCTAGTAGCGGCGGTGCACGGCCCGCCTTGCAGGTGGAGGGCAACGGAGCGACTGCTCCACCAGCCTCGGAAGAGCCCCGCAAAGTGGGCCGCGCACCGCCGCCCGACAGACCCAACCCTTAGAGCCAATCCTTATCCTGAAGTTATGGATCTGAATGGCCGACATCCCTTAGCTGCCTTGTTCTAACATGCCAGAGGCTGTTCACCTTGGAGACCTGCTGCAGATATGGGTACAGGGCCAGCCAGAGCCAGCTTGCTAATCTAGTCTCTTTTTCGCGCTAATTCGTACGGCACTACTTTGGTTGGCGGACGGACATGTGACCAACATATCACTCTTTTCCGTGTCTGATCACATGCCTTTCCGCCAGGCAAAATGGCGGAACAAGCCAAACCAAATCCTCTTACGATGTCACAAAAATCATGAAAAAGCTGCACCAGACAATAAGCCGCAGGGTTCAAAGCTTGTGCAAAAAGTAACGACTTATAGTCCGGAATTTACGGTACTTTTATTTAACATGTATTCCTGGGAGAATAATTCTGCACATAAGATAAATATATTTTGATCTGTGAGTTATCCAGATCTGCTCGAGGAGTTCGAGGCTAAATATCAGAGTCACTGGGTAAAAAAAAATATATATATATATATAAGATATATTTTTAAATCAAATCAAACTAGATAACACTTGGCTATCATGTGAAAAACTCACGACCCAGTTACTCAGAAAACAAAACCTGTTGTGAGCAGTTTCATGTAGTTACTGTTCTCGACCTCCCGTCTCCATCTAGCAGGTATAACAGAAGGAGCAGGACAGGATAGAAAGATCCGTAATGGATCATTTTATAAACCTGCAGAAGTTTCTCACAGTTAATTCGCCCTGTACAAGTTTGTCTTGTGCAGAGGTCAAATTTAAAGGGACAGTTCAAAATTCCATTTACAGGAGGAAGTGTGTCTCCATCACATCAGTGATGAGATTTGGCCTGGGTGTAAACACTGATGGCGTCCACCGTCGTTAGCTTGTTGTCAGCTTTTTATGTTGCTGCGTATAAACTGCAGGTAGAAGATTCTTCCTACATTAAACTTCTCAAAACAAGGTTTGTGGAGTTTTATGAATAATCAGGTCATGATGACTTTTTTCTTCTCAAAGGTTTTGTTTTGTTTTTTTATTTTTTTTTTTTTTTTTGGCACAAACCATCTGTTTTGATTATATTCAAAAGAAGGCAGGCACTTGTACAGCTGATATCTTCAAAGCTGGGCAACCTGTATCGAAGTGATTTGAATGGATAAGTTGCACTACAAGCCAGAGGGGAGATATGTAAATGTGAAGTTGGGGTGAACGGGGTTGTTTTAAAAGTTTCACGTCCTTCCTGACTGCATATTTTGTCTATTTTTACCTCCAGCGGGAAGGTTGTGTGGAACGATGCGTGATTGGTTTGTTGAATAACCAAGAACAAAAAGTTTTGTAATTTTTTTTAGAGTTAGAAATCCATTTTGCATCAAATCTTTGTAAGAAACCATAAAAACGGAAATAAGACACATTATTGGAGACGCTTTTTTGATATTTTATTAAAAAAAATCACAATCTAACCTGTATGTAGATATTTTCCTGGATCCAGGAAAGTGTCAGGCTTGACGGAGACATGCAGCGTGTATGGCACACAGTCTAATCATGTACAATTGCATTTTTATTTCCCGCATATATTTTTCTGTCTCGTTGCATTTCCTGTTTTGGTTTGGTGAAACTGTCTCTGCCTGTTTTTTGTGCACAATGTGACATTGCATCCATGCACGCTAGCAGACATCTGTGCAAAAGTCTGCTCACTGCTCTGACACACTTTCACAGAAACCTGAGCAGGGAGCATGTTTCAAGCTCTTTGTTGTATGCTTTTATTTTGAAAAATGCAAACGACCACACTAAACTCATGAAGCCAATGGCTCACAGCTCTTGGATCAGAATGCTGGGATAAAATTCTGACACTCACCACAACAAGTCTTGTAACCTGATCCCAGACCTTTGTGTAAATACCAGAAAACCTCAAGGCTTTTTTTCCCCCCCCCATCGATGTCTTTAACTTTGGTGTTTTTTTTCCCAGCCGACGCTTGTCGCCGCAGGCTAAAAAACACTTTTTTTTGACAGCGTTCAGCATCACTCATCCTCTCACATGATATTCCTGTGAGTTCTCCTGCTGAACAGCTGTCACATTAGAAACAAAAACACACATACGTATCGCCCTAAAACGTTGTCATGAGGAAGAAAAGATCAAGCACCAGCGCTGCTCCGGCTCTGTCAAATTGTAATGTATTATTACAGAGGAGGTAGACTTTCATCTAAAAATAACACAGCCACGGCAGTATCTTAACATCAAGGCTGTTTAAGGCCAGACTCATGCTGGAGTTTGTTCACACAACTTAGTTACCGCAGCAGGGTTGTCTCGACCTCACTGGTTGCTGCTTATTTCCTCATCAGTCCTGTTATCTTCATTAGCAAGCATGCAGTGGACCAAACAAAAGTCTGATCTTTTTAAGAGATTAGAATCATGAGGGGATGAAATCAAAATGTTGCCTTCGTGCTTCCGTACTGTGAAAGTTTGTCTAAATTATGGAGTTTTCAAATATTTAAACGTCACTCTGTTATACAATCGCTTTGACTCATTTCTCAGGCAGTTACGGCAACAACGTGAGCCTGGTGTGGAAATGTAGGAGGAAGGAGACCTTTCATTGTTTTCTCTAGTAACCTATCGGAAAACAGTTCAAACATCCAGGGTACCAGTGCTTGTTTCTGTTACTCTGCATCATAGACATTCAATTAGTGCAGTTGTTGTTTATCCAGTTCAGGGTGGTGGGCGTGCCTGAGCCTATCCCAGCTGTCGTAGGGCGAGAGGCGGGGTGGACTCAGCACAGAGCTCCATTCATATCCCGGGTTAAGCATGCAGCCGTGCCATTGGAAATCTGCTATGTCCCATAATATTGATATGTCCCAAGTTGGTTATAGTAAAAGATCTACTAAACAATAGTGTGATTGTAGCATTTGGAGTTGGTGTAAACATATTTTTAGCCTGATATCTGATATCTGCTGTACTGATGAGCTTATGAAGGATCAAAAACACGGGGGAGAATAGAAGGAAAGCACTTTCTGTTGCTCCTCGGATGTTTGATTTGGCAACGCTGGATGCTTTCTCTCACGCGACCACTCACGTGTATGCGTTTCAACCCCATTCTTATGTATTCGGAGGGTCTATAACTGTGAAAATACCACGAAGGTAAAATGCTAAAGTTGCGAGCTGACTCCTAGAGTCAGGTGGGACGCTCTCCAAGATGTCACCCAGAGGCTCGTGAAGTCTCACTTTGTTTCTTCGAGCTGAGCATTTTCTATCTCTGCCCTGGATTTTAGAAATCAGATGTCACAATTGACAGGCAGAAGAAGTGAGGGTGTTGCACACATGCAGTAGCAACTTATCAAGGTTGCCGTGCCCAAAGCATACCCTGCTTTATCATCTGTCTTATGTGAGATTTACAGTCCCCCGATTTTTGCAGACTTTTGGCTATGCAGAGAGTTTAACCAACACAGAGAGAGTACAGACATCAAATGCTGTCCATAAAAGATGGCTGTAGTCACTGTCATGTCACCCGCTGCTTTCTGTACTCTGCATTTTAAAACCTCAGTGACTGTGTACAAACTACCACATCACCAAATGAGCCTCATGGTGTGTTCATGGTGCTGCTGGAAATGCACGTGAACCCTGACATGTTGGGAATGTCTGTTTAGGAGGTGTGGCGTTTATGGGCCGACCTTTTTCCCTCACTTCACATGTGCATGCATTTAATACAGTCTGTGAAATAGTCACACCCCTGATGTGCTGATTTTTGTTTCTGGAAACACGTTTAACCATCATTATTTTCCTGAACTTGGCCTTTTGTCTGGCTGGTGTCATGTGTACGCTAAATGAATATTTTCCACTTTTAAATGGGGGGGAAAAAAGTGCATAATGGGGCCGGAGGCTGAAGGGGTTGGTTGGTTGGTGGTGTGAAGAATCTCACCACTTGTTCAGTATCATTAGAAGCTTTAAAAACATAAATGGTTAGGTTTAAGAAATATTTAATAGTGTTTAAAATTCTACCATGAGGCTGGACTGTCCATTTCTGATGATTTAGATTTTCCCTGACCAGGCAAACCGTGTGATTTTTATGACATAAAGCTGTAATTGGATGAGATACGGGTGAGCATATCATGATTTTCCACTCCAGGACTTACATTGACATTCCTCTGCGGTATGTAAAAGGCAGAAGGACGAGGCGTGATGAGGTGCAGGTCAGAAATGTTAAAATTAGACTGCAAGCATGTTCCTGTTTACATTTGATAGCCACGAGCTAATCCATGCGACCGCGGAAGGGAGACGTAAATCTGCTGAGCCTAAATCTAAACGTGTTCGTCTCTTCCTGTCACTCCCTAATCGCGTTTGACTCTTTAAACATCCACCAGACGCCATTCATGGAGCTGCATTCCTAAGATATTGGGAATTAGCTGCTGTATATGTGCCACCACTTGCTCAGGAGCATAATGTGCCTTTTACCATATGCATATTTCATGAGTTGCCAGCCACAGTTTTAAGTGCCCTGTTGTTATATGGTGCATTTATTGCTTCTCTTTGTGCCCGACACAAAAACAGCGCTCCAGTGGCCTGTTTTTAAGCACGAGCCACTTTGCTGAGCAAAACGTCTTAAAGCTGGAAGCAGGACTCTATTGGTGGTAGAAAAAACTCCAGTAACCAGTAGAGCTGAAGCCAGGATCGGCAGTGTCGGTGCTCATGTACTAAATAATTTGCCAAACATGACACGTCTTTTTATTATTCCGTGCTAATGACTACATCTCATACATGTTTAAACACAAGTCAGTTTAAGTAAAAAAAGAGGTCAGTGATGCTCTGACGTGATGAATCATTATTATTTATACTTGTGCTTTTGAGCTGTTCTTTCCACCTCTTATGAAATGACTGTAATGAAGAAATACTTTTTCTGGCTTTGACCTGTTTATACAGCTTCTTTGAATTAGACCTGATATATATGTCTGACATGCTTTAACTTTTGTCTCCTCCAGGTGAAATAGATCGATGTCTGAAAAAAGTAGCGGAGGGAGTGGAGCAATTTGAGGATATTTGGCAAAAGGTAAGAAACAATGATCATGTCATTGGGACTGCAACTTTCTGTTTTTAAAAAAAAAAAATTAGACTCAAAGACATCCTGCAATGGTGGGGATGAGAGGGATACTTGCATTTTAATGCTGCAATCAATTGGTGTTGTAGCGCAATGATTGTTTCTCACAGCACAGCAGAGATGTGAATGTGGAGGTTTGCATGCATGAGGAGACGAGGAGTTTATGTCTTACTTTCAAATGAAGAGGAACTGAAGTGATATTATTGCAAATCATAGACTGTATCTAAAAAATGGAGGCAACAGCTGTGACATCTACTAGTTGTGTGTGCTGCATTATGAAGTTTCAGCTGTAGCATCTTGGATGCTGCCGTGTTGATTCTTGAAGTCATGCGTGACCATATTTGAATGAGAGGGTGCTGCGCTAAGTTATCAGCAGGTTAGCGACACGCGTTTCTAAGTTACACGGTTTCAGAGGTCACCGCTAGAACCGAGAACCTGGATTTTTCTCTCAGACACAGTTTCATAGGCAGTTAAGAGAGACACCGATAGATCTGCCGATATATTTATATGTGCATACCGTATATATTCCAATAGTAGCCCTGGCGTTTATTCAAAAAATTATTCGGCCGGCCCGGCGTTTAAAAGAGACCGGCTCTTATTCCCTTCTCAGACGGAATGAACGTTTTGACTTTTTTCCTTCCTCGATAGCATCCGATGACAAAGCATTTTTGACACAAAAAGGTATTTGCCGTATGATTTACTGCAGGAGGGCGGTAGCCCAGATGGTACGAAAAGAGTAGTAGCATACGGAAAAGGCGGTGGGTCTTTGGCGATCAGCGTTTACCACAGACCGGTGCTTGAAGGAGACCGGCGTCTATTGGAGACCGGCGTCTATTGGAGACCGGCGACTATTTGTCGTGACATGTTTTCAAACCCGCCGTTTATTAGAAACGGGCGTCAATAACAGACAGGCCATTACTAGAAGATTTACGGTACATACCAAAAATATTAGCTATATTGAAAATACAGTAAACAGAAAAGAACACACATTAACCCATATGCTATTCTGCTACATGTGCTGCATATTTTAAACAGTTAAAGCTCATCTGGCTGGACAGACTAGGTGATGACACTTTCTAATTACCCCAAAAGTTATATTCTGTTATCTAAAAACATGCATGCATCATATTAATATCTATACGGGGTAAGGCGATTTCAAGTTTTAATACATATTTACTGATTTTGTTTATTTTGCGCAGACTGCAAAGATATAAAAATAGAAGAAGCATCTAATATTAGAAGATCTTAAACCAAAGGTGTTCAAAATACGAGAGAAAAAGTGAAAATTCTCCACGATGTTCTCAGTGACCAGTGTTCACGATCCGGACATTATTCTGTTTGTAAAAAGCTCTCAAAAATAATGAATTGTTAAATTATTGTTCACCGAGTCTCTGCCAGCCAAGTGATCAATTATTATTGACTGTTTGTTCCATCTGTTATCATTTGGGCTCTGCGGGTACACCTTCTCCCTCTTAGGCCATTTGTTGCTGTTTTTGTGCTGCATTAGTTTCATTTATTAACCTTTAGCAGTTACAAAATGCTGCCATTACCACAACAGGATGTCCAATACTCATGATACTTATAATAAACAAAGTGGATACAGCTGTTATGAAAACAGTGCTTTGCCCAGAGCACACAGCAGCGCACAGGCCCACAGTGAACCTCAGCCCTGCTAATAAAGAGGCACAAAGTCATTAGCGCTTAAGTTCACAAAGATCCCAGTTGCCCTTTTTTCCCATCATTGCATCCAGTTTTTATTGTGCTGTTGGCAGTTGCTGCATTTCCTCATGACTTTCCAGAAGCTCGTGTTCTTCATAAATACTCATGTTTATTTGGATGACCTTTGTTAGTTTAATGTCTCATTTTATTACCCATTTACTTCTTAGGTTTATGTTCTTTCCCTACTTAATCATGTTGTTTTTGCTATTGAAACAGATGTAATCAGTTTGTTGCACTAACCCAATTCAATGTCATACTTCTGATTTTAAGAGTATGATCACAGGCTTTATTTGCAGGCTGTAAAGCTTTCAACAGACTGAATAATTTTTTTAGCATGATACATTTTGAAAATGATGGCGTGTGCTGCTGCTTTCTCTTTTTTTTCTCTGCAGCTTCACAATGCAGCCAACACAAACCAGAAGGAGAAATATGAAGCAGACCTCAAGAAAGAGATTAAAAAGCTACAGGTAAGGCAAAGGAAACCAAAAAATAAAAGTTATACCACTGAAGGGTCGTTTGGGGTGTTCGGGGCTCCCGCAAAGCTGATTAAATCAGTATCACTTTAGGGTAAATGTGTGTCTGCCTCTAATGATTCCAAAGGGTAAAAAATCAAAGAGCAGTCTCCTTAAAAGACAGACACATAATCATCATGTTAAACTTAAAAAACAAGCAATAAAACCCCGCCAGCATGCAAGCCGCCATCAGCAAGGTTAATCTGATTTCCTGAAGACAACCATCTTTTTTTTCTAGAGGTGTTTCACCTACAGTTTGACCAAAAGCGGTAAAATCTGTGGAGTCTTCTGGCCATGGGTCTGAAATGTTAATTTGATGATCTGATGATTTGCTTAGAGTCATGGTCCTACGTCACGCTGACAGACCCACAGATTGTCACCAAACTGCTGCTGGATTATGGGAAGTTTTTAATCTGGTCAATCCTTCGAGACCTCCTGAGAGTTGTTAAATTGTTCAGGGAAGATCTGGCTCACTAATCTTCTCCGTAGTGTATATTATGACGCAAATGAATATATCTTTTGACTCAATAAGACAGTGTCTGTTATCTCTGCGGATTGAAACCAGGAAAACATCCGTTCTGTTATTAAAAACGCACTGAAACGCTGGATTTTTTTAACAAAAGTGAGACCCGGCTGTTTGCCTTCCTGAGTCAGCACACCTTTAACTAGAATTGAATTCACAGGTTCGGTGACATTACTGAATGAAGAAAGTGGGAAAACACCCAAAGCTGTAACAACTCGAAACACATCAGGCGCAACCACAAACACTTGAGCCTGATTAGAGTTGTTTTTTTCGTAGCTTTAATTATCATTCATCCTGTAATCAGCACCACGTTTGCACGTTTGAGACTCCTCCACTGAAACTCCTCCAGCTCTGTAACCGACTCTGCTTTCTGAACCGCCCACAGGTCGTCACGTTTTGACATCACAGAATCAAAAAGGTGCAAAAGGGTTGGACCACTGATAGGATTAACCACGCGGACTCTCCCTTTATCGATAACTGATTAACGGGGTGCATTTTTAGCAGACAAGGGTAACGTTAAAAGCGGTGTAATGCTGCTAAAACGTGCAACAAAAGAAACTTCAAATAACTTCTGGAGGCGTGGAGAAAGCTGTGTAAGCGTTTCACGTTTGATGCGCACCGAGAAAATCAAATCTGAAAGTAACAATTCTCTTTTGTTCGAATCCCCAGTTCACACTTAGCAACACACCACAGCCCGTTTTGTTTCAGTGGAATTGATCTCGTATTTAGTGTAAACTGTTAGCGGAGTTTATTGTTACGTTACATAAAAAAGATGAAGAATTTAATGATGCAGTTGTTTACTTTGTTTCTCAGCAGTGAAAGTAGAAAAAGGCAACTGTTTGACATGCGTTCCATTTCCAGCATGAAGAGAAGAACACAGGCTAAAGCACCAAGAGCATCTCAGTCACATGTAGCAATCAGTGCTTTACCATCTGATAAATAATTGGTGGAGCCACACAAACAAAAATGAAGGAGAAGCTTAAAGATGAAAAGAGCACGTAGGAATATCCTCCTGCTTCCTCCTGTTTGGTGACTTCACAGTGATTCTGCATTATAATTGATCATTCAGTGTATTTTGTCCTCTTGTTGTGGGCCATACTTCCTTTGCTCGCTCCGCTTTCTTTCAAGAGATTTCTTGAAAGAAGGAGGAGATAATTATTAGATGGCGCCAATGTTCAGGTGGCTATTTCCAACGCAGGCAGCATAATTGCAGCTAATTTCTCTTTTTAGTTTCGGTCAGGCTCAAGTTTTAAAAGGATTTTCGTAAAAACTGCTTCGGCTTGGACTTTTGTTACCTTGATATCCTTGTTTCACTAAACAGCTTTCAAAGTTTGCATGACTGATAGGTCTGCGACTGCCACAATAGTGGGGAAAAACACCAGATAGAAGTAAAGTAGAAGTATCCTTTAAAATAACGACATGTCGACCTTTCCACAGAGGGACAGGCCTCTGATTGAGTTCAATTTCTTTTCTTTTTTTGTGAAGTCACACTCAGATTAAGGCGGGGCTATCATTACTCAGATCCTGACTCCTTTTAGCACCAGGTGTGAATGGGTTGTAATTTGTGGCCAATCAGCAGCGAGCAGGTGAGGCAGAAGCTGCTGATCTTAACCTGAGGTCTCTGAAAATGGGCTGTGAAGGCTGAGATGTTTGCTGACTCGAATCATTTAACCTGCCACACATAAAGGTGTGTGTGAGTGTTTGTGCGCAGTATTAAATATCATCTCGCTCAGCCTGAAATGTTCATTGTTGTCATGAGGACCAAACTTCACGCCAAGCCTGTTTGCTGCATGCAGACATCATGTTCACCACCCATGACTGCTGGAGAGGAGGCTGCGCTCCTATCACAGTTCACTGATGTGTCTGTCTCTCTCTGTGTCCCCCCCCCCCCCCCCCCCCCCCCCCCCCCCCCCCCCCC
>VURO01007356.1:21436-34012 GCA_015108175.1 Pelvicachromis taeniatus
TCTTCGAGACCAGATCAAGACGTGGGTGGCATCAAACGAGATCAAAGACAAAAGGCAGCTAGTAGAAAACCGCAAACTCATAGAAACGGTAAGTAGGAACTGAGGATGAAGGTCATTGTGACACGTCCTCCAGGGCCCGTTTACTCTGAAGGACTATTTGGTTTTAAAATCTGGAAGTATTGGAAGTTTATTTTTTTTCCAAGTAAGTGAAAGTTGTTAGGTTGGAGCCATTTCCCTGCAGTTATTCACTAATTTGTGGAACCACTAAAATTTACAAGAGCCAATGGAAAAACAGCGCTTGTTTTTTCTTAATGTTGATTGTGATATTTGTGCTTGTTTACATAGAAAAGTGTTTGTTTTCAGCTATTTTGACTTTTTTATATTTTCACTTTTATCAGTAAATTTTTATCCTTGTAAAAGATGGAGACGAAACGACCGCTTACTATAACCTAATCACAGAGCTCAGTCTTTACTGGGTCTTTGCTGAAAAATGCTGCTTAAAGTTCTCATTGAGGACAAAGCGTCGCAACATAACAATCTGCAGTAAATCCTTTGGGTCCAGTAAAGTCACAAGATGGTCTCTCTATAGATCAGGCTTGTGGTGCATCCCAAGGATATTCAGTCAGATTGGGATCAGTGAGTTTGTAATCGTCTTTGATCAGATGTTGCGTCTTCTTGCTGGAGGAGGCGGCTGCTGTCATGGAGTGCTAACTTGTGTCTTTAAAAAAAAAAAAAAGAGAGAGAGACGGACAATGTCCAGACACAGAGTTCCCCGAGGCTTAATCCCAACCGAGTATCCATTTATTGTCTGCAGTACAATGGCGGTAACTGAAGAAGATGAGGAAAGTTTTGCCGGATAGCAGATTGCCTGTTAGTTTGTGGAAATGGAAAGTTCCAAATTGTTTGACTCTAAAGATTTATTTTTTATTAGCCTTCAAATGTGTACAATGACAGCTGAGCTTGAGTTTTTTTATGTCTTACATTTGTTTAAAGTAGCTTTAAAAAGGTCTTAAATGTGCCCTTTGTGTAGCTGTAAGACGCCCTGAAACGTTCTCAGTGCACCTTCAAATGCACACAGACGGTGCCACCTTTAGAAGCTCCACAACAAACAGAAACGGTGTGAATGTGTTGCCAAAATAATTCCCTCGATTACTGGCTCAGATTAAAGAGCTGCACCCATTTTCATCTGCTCGGCTATCCAACACCTGTCCTCCGGGCCTCGGAGCCACGTGAGCCTTTGATGAGGGCTTTTGAGATGGACTGAATGCGAGCCACCTGCCTGCACAATGAGGGCCCGCTGCAACTCAGCAGAGATCCCGTTGAGGCGTTCTTCGAGTTTTCCTGCGGTTTTGTCGGTCGACCTGAAATTACAGTCCTGCAGGAAGCGGAGGGAGCTTGTTACAAACATGTTGCCTCAACAGCAAAAGATCATTCACAACCGACCGGGTGTTTACACAGAAATGTGACCAAGATGAACTTGCAGTTTGGAGCCTTGAATGCAGGGTTGGTGTTGACACTGCTGCAGGCAGAGAAGAGACTTCAGTCACATTCAGTCACAGACAATATGTCCTATTTATGATCCACTGAGAGGCGTTCAAGAGCTCTTTGAGTTCAAGAACTACTTTTATTAAAGCCATGCTTTTGGTGGTGTTCAGATCATTTAAGAAATGAGAGGAATAAATTACATTTTCCACAGTTCTACACTCTCAGTGGTCACTTTATTAGGTACAACTGTAATGTCATTTTTAGATGGTTTTCATGTTGTGATGGCGAACTACACTGCTTTATAATGACAGGTGTTTTGAATATTATGAACCCTCCATTTTTATAGAGGATTACTCTAAAACCTGAAAAAAGGGTTCAACAAGTTATAAGAACAAACCTTTGGTTTGTATTACAGGTGTCAATATATAGGTTGCAACAATAATTCTTATTTCCAAGTGAAGTATTCATGTTTAGTTCAAATTCTCATGTCTTTAAACTGCTTCAAAGTGCTACTGAGGGGCTCCATTTATTTCTATTTGTCCATATGAAGTTTGCCTTACTCCATAAATCTATGGTTGTCTCATCTCTGCAGTGTGGCACAGTCAAAGAAGGGTTTTCCTCTAACAGTCAGCACCTGTCACCGCTCTGCTTCACACCTTTTATCTGCAGCATATATTAAGAAGCGCCATCCGGTGGCTGGAGGTGTAAACGCAAAGATATTAAAGCAGCCGAGTAGCAGCGGCGTCATGGTTAAAGACTCGCTGTGCAGTTTATCAGAGCTCGACAGCTTATCGACACATTTTATGGTAATAAGGTGACAAGTGCTGAGCTAACGTTCCTGTTGCAGTAGCAGCTTCTAGGATGAACCCTCCAAGTTAGACTGAGTTACTCGCCCATGTGCAGCATTTAAGTTGGTGGATTGCTGATATAAAGGCGCACAGTTAGATCATTAGGTCCCCAAAAAACTGAAGTTGATCAGCTTCTTATTTGTTTCTTTGTTTGCTTGCAGCAAATGGAGCGATTCAAGATAGTAGAAAGAGAAACCAAGACGAAAGCATACTCTAAAGAAGGGCTAGGCCTGGCACAGAAGGTGGACCCAGCCCAGAGGGAGAAGGAGGAGGTCGGCACGTGGCTAACGGTGAGCTTTCATCATCAAATGTTGTCATGTGAAAGGCAGGACATGGGTTGTTTGTGACAGGAAGTCACAGATTAGTGCCGTCTAAATGCTGTCGAGCGTCACATTAATTTATGTAGAGAAGAACTTTCTAATGCTGTAAGTGTAATCAGCCATTTCATTCACCACTGCTGTGAAGCAGAACAGGCAGGTCGAATCACACCGCGGTGAAATCTGTCTTTATTCTCAGAAGCAGGGAACTAATTTGAGCGAGAGGCTCAGTTCGTGTGTCGAGTCTCTCGCGAGGAAGTTTTCTGCTTGAATCGTTTCTAATTTTCTTTTGCAGTGAAACCTGGAACTGAAAGTGAGATTAGGTGGAACTAAAACCGAAAAGAAAAGAACACGCCATCTCGGCTTTCTGATTAACAGGCAGCCATTTCTGAACGAGAGCGTGCTTGTATTCAGCGCTCTGTAAAATATGTCGTCAATCTGATGATCTGAACGTGCTGATCATCAGCGACCAGATGCTGATTTTGAGCAGAGCTGTTAAAACAGTGACTCACATGGTTAATTAATCATTTAGTTTATTTATCAGGATGGAAATTTCAAAATTTGAGTTTTTTTTTTAATTTTTAAATCAACTCCTCGACACTTATTGGGTCAACAAAATGACTAACTTGTTTATTTCATCTTTGATGCATATTATCCCATGTATAACTGAATTATTGTTGCCTTCATTTTGTTACCCCTCATCGGTCAAACGCTGCTGGGGGTCTTGTTGTCGTCCTGCAAACAAGTTTGTAAATGCGATAACTCAAGAACGTGTCGTAGGAGTTTGAACTTGATACCATACGTACATCTAACAGGAGTCTGAGGAGTAAGACTGGTGTGTCCACCAGTGTGTGTTGGGTTTTTAGTGTTTTGTTGGTTTTTTTTGGTTTGGTTTGTGTGTGGTGTTTTACATTGGGTTTCTGTGTATTGGATGAATGAGTAGTGAAATGTAATTTAATAAACCTGGTTAATTTTAGTGCAATGCTTGGGGAAGTCCTTCAGCTCTGGCTGTGGCTCATTTTCAGGTGTGGTTGTCAAAAATGTCTCCATTCTGGACAAAACTTGATACACGACACATTTTGTGGACTCCACGCTGAATGACTTCCTGCTTTTGTTTTTCTTTTTGTAATGGTAACAGAATTAGTCAGTCGAGTTTAATACTTGGTGTTTTTACATGTTAAGCCAGGCCTGAGTACATTTTGAACTTATCCAAACCCACTTAATAACTGAGTGATTGCTTTTTTGTATTAGAAAGTCACATTTTTCCACGATTTAAAAGCCACTTTTGCATCTAAACATTTGATTTGTCAGCCAGTAATTCCAAACTAAATGACTTAAAGAGCCTATCTAGTTAAAGGTCTAATAACCTGCTGAGTTTCTGTTGGTTTGGTGTATGAGTTTTGTCTGCCAGCATGTTAATGTTCTAATGTCTTTTCTTGCTCAGAATACAATAGACACGCTGAACATGCAGGTGGACCAGTTTGAGAGCGAAGTGGAGTCTCTCTCAGTCCAGACGAGAAAAAAGAAAGGAGACAAGGAGGTCAGTGTGTGCTCTCATCTCTGATTCATTCATTTTCTTCTCCACTCGCCTCTGTCGAGGTTCTTTCTCTCTCAGCCCTCTCCCTCGTCTGTTTACAGCTGACACAGATCGCTCGGTCAGCCGGCCTTGGCCTTGCAGCCTTTCTCTCTCCTCTTTTATCTCCCTCTCTGCTACAGAGGTCAGATGGCGTGTCCTCCATTCATCTTCCGTCTCTGTCCAGACAAGGGCAACTCTCCTGACTTCTTCTTTCTTTTGGCTTTCGTTTAAAGTCCTCTTCAGGGATCTCGTTTACAGAGAAACCTCTGGATGCCAGAGTGCAGATATTGCAAAAAGCATGAAAACTTTTGAGATTTCATGTTTGAGTTTATCGCTCGTGCTGAAGAAAATACTTTTAATGTCAAGTCACAGAAAGCGTTTGCAGCCGACTTTGTTGGGCTCGCATTTAGTTCCGAGCACACATTTTGCGCCGTGGACGTTTCATAAATGAGACCCAGAGGAGTTTATTTTTATCTGTATCTTGTGCGGTTAGCTTAGCTGGCCAAAAGCGTAGGACCGGCTCTCTCAGCAGAGATCTTCAGAGAGGTGTTGCACTGTGTTGCTGCTATAAGATTCTGCTTTTCAGACCAAAAAGTTAAAGGCTTAAAATTTCTTTCCACATGGTCTCTTACTGTTGTACTTTGATTTTATATGTGCAGTATGCAAGAAGGACAAATTTGGGGGGGGTGAAAAGGGTTCTGGCTAAATCTTACGTTTATAGGCCACAAAGTTTGACTCTTATTAGGACAAACTGCCGTCCATGTTACACTCACTTTAATGGGTCTTTGCCTTCTTTTGCCTTCAGAACTGCTCTAATTCTTCATAGCATAGATTCATATATTGACTGCGTCACACGGTTGCTGCAGATTTGTCCGCTGCAGATGAATCTGCCGTTCCACTGCATCCCAGAAGGGTGCTCCATTGCATTGAGATCTGGAGGCTGGAGGCCCATCTGAGGACGGTGACGTGTTCAGGAAATCCGTTTGAGATGATTTGAACTTTGGGAAATGGTGTGTTACCCTGCTGGAAGAGGCCATCAGAAGACTGCTACACTGTAGCCATAAAGGGACCGCCATAGTCAGCAGCACTACTCTGATAGACTGTAATGTCTAAACAATTATCATTTGGTACTAAGGTCCCCCCCACCATTACACCACCGTCATCATCATCATCATGAACCTCTCCTGTTAACTGACAGGAGAGGTTCATGAGTTCCTCTGCTGCTGTAACCCACCTGCTTCAAGGTTTGAGGAGTCGTGCATTCAGAGATGCTCGCCTGCACAACTTGGTTGTAACGAGTGGTTTTTTGAATTCCTGTCAGCTTGAAGCAGTGTCCTGACCTCTGGTGTCAATGAGGCACTTTTTAAAGCGTTCTCTGTAAGTAGTTGTGTGGGTAAATCCCTGCAGAGCAGCATTTTCTGAAATATTTAGCCCGTTTGCCACCAACAGTCCTGCTACATTCAAAGTCACTTAAATCACCTCTTGTCCTCATTCTGGTGCTTGCTTTGCACTTCAGCAGGTCATGTTGACCTTGTTTACATGTCTAAAGGCATTGAGTTGTTGCCATGTGATTGGCTGACTAGATATGAACCGTGTACCTATGAATTGACTGGTGAATGTTCATTTATTTATATATGTGTATTTAATTCTCAGGGTCAGATAAGATGTCTGAGCGCAGGACAGGCAGGATTTTAAAAAATGGTAAAAAATTATATATATAAAAAATTATCAGAGGCAGTCTGTGGACAAACGTGTGTCAACATATATGTCGGTGGAAGGCCAGCATACAGCCCAGAATACAGAGAACAGTGACCATTTCCAGCTAGTAATAAGGCACAATGGGAACTTCTTCAGGTAGTCACAAAGTTTTATTTTGGACAAAATCTTTTCTTTGTATTATCTTAAGCCAAACTTGACAACTAATGTTTCAGCCAAATAATCTTTAACTTTGTTCTTGACATCCGTGGCCTGAATATCAGCGTTTAGTGGTTACGGAAGATTTCAATTTACACCCTGGAGTCATCCTTCCAGTGCCACGACGATATGCACATAAAGTACAATTCAAAAACGGACTGTGCAGTTTTTCATAACCTTAATTGATTTCCATGCCAGATTAAAACTGCAAATTTGATTTCTAGGCCTTGAATTTGCTACATGATCTATACTAATACCTAAATACTACTGGCAGTAAAGACAATTGCAGTATGAACTGCCTCAGCATGTCATCTTACCAAGTTATCCCATAAGATCTCTCAGTTGAATTAAACTGGTCTGAACATCATCAGAGGGAGGTGCGCTGTAGGAATCACACTGCAGGTTTTGGACCTCTGACAGGGAAGAGCAATAGAAGACTGAGCTCTGCATCTCAGGTTTTGTTGTTTGTTTCTTTGTCATTCTGGGTTTAAGTATTTTGGCAGTATGTGCTAAAGCAGCAGGGTCAAACATTTCAGGCTACTTTACACAAAGACCAACACTATAAATATTTCCTATTGTTCTCTTTGGTTGAAAGAAGCTCATGACTAAAATTTTAACATGTTTTTATTTTATAATTTACAGGATACCTCTGGTGATGGTTTTTTTTTTTCCTCTCTCACTGTGAGGGTGTTCTTCCACAAACTATTAAAAACACAAGTGCTCCCATACACATTGCTGCATTAACAACACACACACACGCAGTAGTCTGTAACGAATGCACTTTCCCCCCTGTTTGAGTAACATTTTCTGCAAACTGCTGTACGAAACTCACCACTTATCTTTTTTAAATGGACATTTTTGAGTCTTTCATGGATTTGTGGGGATCAGCAGTAACAAAACAAGAAGAGAACTTGGTGCCAAAATAAATGTTAGAGCCAAATAAAAGTGTATTGGGGGAACCAGGCTCGGACCATGTCTTAATTACAGCTGTGGTCTGCATACTCATCATTGTCATGAGTGCCGTGGGGTAGTTTTGGACCTTCCCGTTGTTCCGAGTATTGCTCAAAGCAGTAAGTGCTGTCAAACAAACCAGTTGTCATGAATGATGATCCTTAACGAGACGTTAAAAGGCCGTGGCCTTGTCAAGTGAACGCACTGGAGAACCTTCAGCAGCACTTATTAAAAGATTTGAGTGAGCGTACCTTTGAGGCTGTGTGGATTGGAGAAAACGGTTAAAGATGTATGCTGCCCCATGATGCCACACTGGAATGATGAGCTCATTAAATTCACGCTTGTGAGTACACGTAAACGTCTGACCACAGCTGTAGCTGTGGCACAGGAGGCCAAAGAGTTCAGGTGTGTGTTGGTGAGGCTTGTTCATGCTTCTGACCTGCTGCAGCATTAATATGTGCTGAGGTGAAACATTAACATGCCACACTTGGCTGCCTGCACCAGCAGCCACACCATACATTTCCATCAGAGTCCTGACGGCGTGTTTTAACAGCTGCGGTGCTGTTATAATCACACCAGAGCAGCTGTCTCGTGCACTCTTTTCTTTTTATTCCTTAGAGGTATCGGGGTGTGTTAGTTTTATATGAACTTACCTCTGGACAAAGAAGTGCACAATACATGGCTGAGAGCTGCACAATATGTATGTGTAGGCTTTAGAAATATTAAATATTGAAGTAAGAGGAGTTATGCTTGAGCTAGCCTATATGACGCGTTAAGCAATAAAGTGCACATGTAGCAGCACGCTCGCTTGGCCTTGTAGCTGTCAAATCCTGTGTGCTACTTCTTTTTTTTTTTAAATTATTTCATGTAGAGTTGGCTCACTCTAACATGTTAAGAGACTTTAATAGCAAAGAGATCTAATGAACGTATGGACTTTGGCAATTTAAAAGTAGTTTGATTGTTGGCCCAACGACCCTGTGTTGTCTCACTTACCGTATTTACTGTTTTATTTTTGCTTTTTGTTTCCTCCTCCGTCTTCTCCCCTCGCCTATGTCTGGATGTACAGAAGCAGGACCGGATCGAGGAGCTGAAGAAATTCATCGAGAGGCATCGGTATCACATCCGAATGCTGGAGACGATACTGAGGATGCTGGACAACGACTCTGTGCAGGTGGAAGCCATCAGGAAGATCAAGGTCAGAGGCTGGATCGGTGTTTTCGGTCCTCTTCTCAATTTTAAACACAAAACCAGCGACTAAATGTGCAGAGGCACAGTTTATGTCCACAAGATCTTCAGGCGTTACTTGCAGAAATGACTTCTGAATCAATTAGTGTGCAGATAATAGTCCCAAATAATAGTTTTATGGCCTTTTTCTAGATGAAATGATATTTATACAAAAAGTGTAAATCTAAAGGAATGTCGTTTACAAAGCTTTCTACAACGTTCCCTCCTTTCTTCAGGATGACGTGGAGTATTACATAGACTCGTCGCAGGATCCCGACTTTGAGGAGAATGAATTCCTTTACGACGATCTGGATTTGGAGGACATTCGTAAGTAGAGAACGAGCCAGGGTTCGGTTTGTGACTTCACACTTGTTATTTCTTCTTTACACATAATGCTTGCCTAATTGCACATAATACCTTAAACATAATATCCTCACCGTATCCGCAGCGTCCTCCTCTGTCACGCCAACCGTGTTTTCCCTCACTACATCCATGTGGTCTTTCTTTTCCTTCTGCCTGTCTGCCCCACATTTAGCAGTAAATCCACCCTCTCTATTCTGCACATGTCCAAACTCATCCTTGCCTCTTTCTTTCTTTAATATTCTCATTTCTAATCCTGCACAGATCCTGGTCACTCCCAGTGGAAAATCTTAACATTTCCTATTGTATCATATATACTTCTTATATTGATAAAAGGAATCTGACTTCTTGAATTAGGTACAATGTGGGAACACATAAGAGTGTACAAAGATATATATTTTTTTATATATCTGTAGACTTTAAACGATTACTGTTTGGAGCTCACTGTGGATTTGTCAGATTTTTAACTACAATAGTCCAAACTCAGTTTTAAACATTTAAACGTACCAAAGTCTTAGCAGGTCTTTTGGCTCTCACTGACCTCCCTGTCTGCCTCTCTCCCCAGCTCAGTCGCTGGTCGCCACTTCACCGCCAGGGCACTCGCACTTGGAGGACGAGATCTTCCAGCAGTCCAGCAGCACGCCCACCTCCACCACCTCATCTTCACCCACCCCCCCGTCGCCTGCTACTTGCACTACAGTAAGAACTTTCCCCAAAGTTCTCTCCAGCTTCTGTTATGTGTGCGCTTTTGTCTGTGCAAGCTGTGCACAAATAAAACACCGAGGGCTTTTTAAAGTAATATAAAAAGGATTAAGAGTAATTTGGACCCTACTTGTTGCGCATAATCATTTAAGCTTTTCTGCATATTATTTGCATCCTTGGTGTGTTTTTTTTGCCATCCCCAGTGATACGACAATTAAAACAACTTTAAAAATCCAAATTAATAAATGAAGCTGCTGCTTTTTCACCAAAAACAATCATGCAGTTTGGTTATCTCATCTCTGACTGCTGAACCTGTCACTAATGGTTCCATTCAAGTAATACTGGTAATTGAGGGAAATTAAGTTGATTGTTACACTCAAGTTGAGTCAATATCTAAAATATAAATGAAAGATAATTGCTTTTGTAGCTATTGTAGTGCCCTGCCATCTGCTCTCATTGTTCTGTTGCGTTGCCTTTATATCATCTGTTCTTCCTATCCGCCCACACACAGTATGTAGTGAGAGCAGTTATTATAGGGCTCGTTTGTCTGAATAGAAGGCGTGGTATTGTTCCGCGCTGCTGATGAGGAGTTGCACCGTGGCATTAAAGGGAATGTAAAGGATGAGGAAGGTCTTCGGGAGGCTGCTCTGACTCGGCTGTGAACTTTAAAACGTCCAGAGACTGTTTCTGGAAGTTTGTTCGACACAGACACACATGCTGTTAATGAGCAGCAGTGTACGTTTGGATGTTCGCTTGACTTTAGAGTTTGCAGAAAAATTAAAACGTAACAAAACTTGTAACAAAATGGCAACGTTGCTGAACAATCCTGAGTCCCAAACTACAAACGGCTGTTCTACGAAGCAGAACCTGAGTTTTAGTGTTCCAGAGGTAACCAGCTAACCAGCTCCAGAGCAGGTTCAAGATAAAAGATCAACGCATGTATAACCACCCCCACTGACCAATCAGTGCTCTGGAAAATGGCATCAGCATTCATAGTAGAACTAAAGTTTGTAGAAACCATCAACATGTTTTGTTGTTGTTGTTGTTGGTACTGATCTCCAATAAGAAATGTAGATTCAAAGATGCAATTTTAAAACAATTTTATTGATCTGTAAGCCTTAACATATAATGCTAAAATAGGGCACCTGTTGCACATAGTCTGAGCCTAGGTTTGATTTTTTTCTCTCTCTCAAATATGAAATCTTTACTTGCCCTGTTAAACACTCAGGGCTGCAGCTTATACAATACAGCTTAAATTGTGTTTATCATTGCTCAGATGTGTTTATGGTAGAGCTGGGATACTGATAAGTCTGTTCGCTGGTTAGTCTTCCTCTTCTATGTTCTGCCTTCAAATTATTTTCCAAAATTATTGATACTTGAAATATGCACATTCATATACAGTGTTTTTTCTTTTTTCTTCTTCCCATACATGCAGTCACTCTGCTGCTGTGGCTGTGATTGTCTTTTGTGGGGTTACTCACTCTGCGTCTTCACAACTTCACACATTTTCCCATGACACACCTTTGCATTTACATACACAGAGGAGAATGGGGCTGTGGCAGGATGCAGATGGCGGGTAAAAACATGTCAGTTTGGGGTGATTCTGATGTACTAGCATTCACACAGTGATGATACTGGAAGTACAGTGGGACAAAATAGTTATTCAGCCACCAATTGTGCAGCTTCTTTCACTTAAAAAGTTGAGGGAGGCCTGTAATTTTATGAGAGAAAAAATGAGAAGAAAAAAAATCAAAGTCACATAGTCTGATTATTATTTTTTTTTTATAAAAGAATTTATTTCAAACTCTAATATGGCCACGACCAAACGGCTGTCAAAGGACTCCAGAAGCAAAACTGTAGAGCTGCACCAGGCTGAGAGGACTGAATCTGCAATAGGTAAGCAGCCTGGTGTGAAGAAATCAACTGTGGGAGTAATTATTAGAAAATGGAAAACATACAAGACCGCTGATAATCTCCCTCGATCTGAGGCTCCACGCAAGATCTCACCCCGTGGGGTCAAAATGATCACGAGAACGGTGACCAAAAATTCCAGAACCCCATGGGGGGGGACCGAGTGAACGACCTGCAGAGAGCTGGGACCAAAGTAACAAAGGCTACCATCAGTAACACACTACAGGGACTCAAATCCTGCAGTGCCAGACGTGTCCTCCTGCTTAAGCCAGGACACGTCCAGGCCCGTCTGAAGTTTGCTACAGAGCGTTTGGATGATCCAGAAGAGGACTGGGAGGATGTCATATGGTCAGATGAAACCAAAATAGAGCTTTTTGGTTAAAAACTCTACTTGTTGTGTTTGGGGGAGAAAGAATGCTGAAGTGCATCCAAAGAACACCGTACCTACTGTGAAGCATGGGGTGGAAACGTCATACTTTAAGGCTGCTTTTCTGCAAAGGGACCAGGACGACTGAGCCGTGTAAAGGAAAGAACAAATGGGGCCGTGTATCGTGAGATACAGCGTGAAAACCTCCAGCATTGAAGATGAAACGTGGCTGGGTCTTTCAGCATGACAATGATGCCAAACACACCGCCCGGGTAAAGGAGGAGTGGCTTCGTAATAAGCATTTCAAGGTCCTGGAGTAGCCTAGCCAGTCTCCAGATCTCAACCCCACAGAAAATCTTTGGAGGGAGTCGAAAGTCCGCGTTGCCCAGCGACAGCCCCGAAACATCACTGCTGTAGAGATGTGCATGGAGGAATCCCAGCATCAGTGTGTGAAAACCTTGTGAAGACTCACAGAAAATGTTTGACCTGTCATTGCCAACAAAGGGTAGATAACAAAGTACTGAGATCATTTTGTTATTTACTAATTGCTTATGTTCCACAATAATTTGCAAATAAATTCTTTAAAAAAATCAGACAATGTGACTTTCTGGATTTTGTTTTATTATTTTTTTTCTCATTGTGTCTCTCATAGCTGAAGTATACCTGAGGAAAATTACAGGCCTCTCTCATCTTTTTACTTACTTTATTTGACCCACTGTATGTGCACAGGTTTCTTAAATTGAGGTTTATTTTGTATGTTTCTGAACACGATGAAAAAAGCTGAACTGAAAGACGATTTTTGTTTCTCCCCACACACATAAGGAGCATAAGAATAAAACAAGACTGAGAAGAAAACAGTGTGCTAGTATAAAGATTATACAATGTAAATTAAATATACAGTTATTTAAAGCTGTGCAAAGC
>VURO01007360.1:5237-22962 GCA_015108175.1 Pelvicachromis taeniatus
CCCACACCCCCCCCCCCCCCCCCCCCCCCCCCAAAAAAAAAAAAAAACCTAAGGAAAAACACACCACATGGATTCAAATGTGATGTTTGCTCATTCAGATGCAGAGCAAAAGCTTTCACGGATGACTAAAGCCGTGAGATGACTAACAGATGCCGCGAACACTTGAGCCTTTTGTCTACCTTTTCATATTCACAGCAGAACTAGCAGCCACACTGCAAAAGTCAACATGCTTTGATTAAAACGGGGAAATAAGAATAAAAATTTTAGCGCACGATTATTAGTGTGTGCAGAGTTTAACAGGAATGATGGTGACAAAGTGCTTTTCCCATGTGCTTTAGCTCTCAGAACAAAAGTGTGCCCACATATCGGAGCATCCTACACGTGGACTAGTTGCTGTTCCTCTTCTCTAGAAATCTACTGCAAGCTGGTGACAACTTTAAGCAGAACATGAACACAAAGCTGAACTGATCATAAAGGCAGTAAGGGAACACAAGGAGCACTGTTGTTTCCTGCAATTCTATATAGCAGAGCTGGAGACTGTATAAGTACGTATTATTAAGTAATTTATGTATAACTTAATACATTACCCAGTAAACTGAATGCATACCAATCAAATGAATTTCACTGGACTCGAATCCATTAAATATAACATTTTAACTTGTACTTGTGTAATACAATTAGATGAAAATGTGGTGTAATCAAGTTACTTTTGGTCAGCTGCAGCTACAAATACAACCTAATTCACCAGGAAACCGACTAAATCACTCATTTAACTGCAGTCACTTCGAGGTGCTTTATATTGTAATGCACACACTCTACAACAGAAAACTACAGCAATGAGATGATCCCATACAAACAGGTATTTAGCAACAGCGGGAAAGAAAAACCCCCTTTTAACAGGTAGAACCAGAAGCAGGGAGGGGCAGCCATCTGCCGTGACAAGTTGGGAGGGGTAAGGGGAAAGAAAGAAGGAACTGGGAGGGACCAGCAATATGTTTAAAGTATATCTAGAATGTATTGGTGTATATAATAACCAATTTTCCCAAAAATACCACAATGGCACGATTGGTTACTATACAGCTTGTTTATGTGTTTATACTGTATGTTCTTAAACAATGACCGTGGTACAACCGGAGTCATGACTCAGGTATCAGATGGTTAGACCAAAAGTCCTAAAATATTAGCTCTCAATCCTTAAGTCATCTGGTGATGGCTGATGGACCCCTGAAGTCAGATGTTCTGTAAATATGAAATTTATTGCATATCTGCGCATTCTGAAAGCGCATTTCCTTTTCTCTCTTGATCTTCCTGCGGTTACCTTAATCTTCTTTTCAACCTTTTATTCATAAATCACAAGAGATTTAAACCAGAAACATCTTCCGCAAGGTTGTAGAATAATATTACCATTACTATGCTCTGCATTATGAAAAGCAGTATTACATTTGCTTTTCCTGCTTCTCTTGGATTTCACCTTTGGCAGGCGGGAGGGAATAAAATGTTCTGTCAATATTAGTTCCTTTAGGTGTAAACTTAAAGAGGAAAAGAAATTGATGAAAAGCAAGCTCAAACGAGATCACAAAGGTGTTTCTCCAGTGACGTCTGTAAGACTCTAGAAACGTAATTCCTATTGGTCCGAGTGCAATTTAACAGTTCAGTGATGAGGATGTTGGGCTGGAGCAGAGAGTGCCCCCCGAGGGCACGACTGAGGGAGTGTAATGAAAACCTAAGGAAGGAGAAAGCCAGCACTGCTTTTTCTCTCCTGTGTTCAGGTCAGATCACACAAGGCTGACACTGGACTTGTTCTGAGGCAGAGGGCTGTCCCGGGAAGTGGCTCGGTCAGTGAAACATGCCTCTGAGAGCAATTAGGAGGCCAATTACTTTCTTTTTATGGAGGATGGAATGTCAAGGCTTGCCAGTACCAGCGTGGAATCTTTTCTGACATCCCTCCCCAGCAGTAACCCGTCGTGATGCCTTTCATTTGCCCTATTCAGGTTAGAAAGCAGAGCGCCTCAGCGAGCCAACTGGATGAACTTAACAACTTCATGATGAGGGGGTTTAGAAGGACTGCTAATCAAAAATATAAGCAGCAACAAACTTTAAAGGGGACTAATATTATGGATGCTCTCCTTATACACTGAGTTTCAAATAGTTCTTTTCACTCTTGGCTCTGTATTATGTCATTTAGAGTACATATGCTTAATGTGGTCATTCCCTGGCACAAAGCTTGGCCTGTAAGAGCTCAACCACCATCCACCTGCTGTTTGAGTCTTTTGTTTGGGAAGGTTAAACTGAGGGCCAAGATCATACACATATAAACTAAGTAAGGATTATTTTGCAGTGTGTGTGTGTATGTATGTATCTTGCAAAGTTACTCCGGCAGACTCCAAGAATAAAAATACAGAGCCAGAAATGAGCATCACAGGCCCTCTTTAGCTGTGTACCACCCTCTCTGTTATGCCATGTTTTTCTGTCTTATTAAAAATCAAGATTTTTTTTATACTTAAATTAGCTATGCATGAGTGCCATTTGGTAATTTAAGTAAAGAGAAGTAACAACCTGTGCCCAGAAAGGGCTGCTGTGATAATTCTTATTTTTGGTAAACAGCAGGAGATTTGAGAGGTGGAGCTGGATTGGAGGGACACGTTCCCAGCGAGACGTCTCAGGAGAGAGCCAGTTTGGCACGAACAGAATGCCAGTCGGCCTCCACCCGGCGCCGGCAAACAGTTGTGTCATTCAATTGCGGCCCAATCCGATCAGGCAGAGAAGAGGCCAACCGACTGCCGCCACACAGAGCCAAACTCTCTAGTCCAGTTGAGGTCAAAGCACACAAAAGCAGGCTGTCCAAATCCTCACTGCTGTTCCCCATCTGACAGCACTAATGTTGCTACACAAGGGGCTGAGAAGAGTCGGCGTTTTAAAAAGATCTCATAAACACAGACCACTATGAATAAATCATAAAAATACTCACATAGAAATTTGACATTTGGGGAGCTTTTTTTTTTTGTTTGTTTTTTTTGTCTTGTTCAAAATCCACTGGCATATATATAAATTATGAAGTAACACTAGCTGCCAGTTTGCACAGCTGAGAACAGAGAGGCTCTTTTCCAAAGGTAACACGATCCAATTTTCTAGGTTTGGTAATTATTAAAGTTCTACCAGACCTGGACATTTGCAGGGACTCTGAATCCAATCAAGTCATTAAATGAATACAGTGAGAACTTCTTCATAATCACACAGATATGAAAGTCCCCAGAGTTCACTTAAATATCCCCAGAGTCTATTCTTCATGTTAAACACCCTAACTTGGAAGAAAGCACTACTACATGGCTAGACTTTTAAAAACGTCAGGCTATGATCAGGTCACTTTTGATGAAGAAAAAAGTGACCTGATCTCTTAAGAGAGCTTCATGTAGGTAAAAAGAAATACAGTTTCTACATGATGATGATGCTGCTTATGGACTATTATATATACAACACTACTGCACTGTTTGCTTTAAAAAAATTCCATCTCACCTTGCCTTAGTTTCTTTGTTACACACGCGATGGCATCACTTTCCCTGTGCATTATCTCTTATCTCTTACAGCAGATATGCTTCTACTGGCTTCTGTTATCTAAAACCCTTTGAGGTTTACTGTGCTCTAAATCTACCACGCTTCTTTGGATTCACTCAGGAGCGCCATCAGAGGAAGAAAATAACTGATCCAATGTCCTCCAATGTTTCTGTGACAAAAAATAATGAATATGTGTTATGTTTACAGATAGTTTAATACTGAACCTCAGTAACCGTTTCATGTTCCACACTACACAAATTTAAACAAGCAACTAGTGCCGTCAGTGGTATTTATGCATTAATTCTCTCACACCTCCTCAACAAACTCCTAACCATTCTCTGTTAGCGATGAAGATGCTGGTGCTTAATCATCATTAGATGATTAGATGGCAGAATATTCAAAAATGTGAAAATGTACTTCAGCAATCTATAAATCCCAAGCAGTGTGGTGTGTTTGATGTCTTGAGTGCAGCTTACCGGTTCTAAAGCTGCAGGGGTTTGTTTTTAAAATAAGGTCACAGTTCAATTTTCTTAAAGATCGATTTTGAGAAAATTATATAAAATGTTCCTAATTGGTGTTGATACGCGCAACGGCCAAAGCCTCAGCAGTGGAGAGCAGTCAGACAATAGTGTTTAACATGGCGGCATGGCAGATGGTTTTGGCGAGCAAACATGCTTGGTCAGGCCCACAGTGGGTAGCTATGGGTGAACTTTGGAGTTTCTTGGGCAGGGAAAACCCACACTTAACCCACACTCACAGCAGTTTTGCCCTTTGCGGTCCTTTATGGGTTTTTATAAACCAGTGTGTGGCCCATATACACCAACTTTCCCCTTTTGGGCCTTGATGAGGGAATTCTATGGGCACCCCACAGTGCGGTACCCAGATGTGCCCTATATTTCTCATTAGTACGGGGCTCACAGTAGGCTGCCCACTGTTTGCCTCTCCTAGCAACAAAAGTTCATTTTTTCATTGTGTATATTTTCATGTGGAATTAGTCCAAGAAGGGGAAATGCATTCATGGCCTGATAAATGTTTATTATGCTTGGGCAAAAGCTGACAGGGAGATATTATTGAATTGGGTCTGCTCCACTTGACAGCTCCCAAGGAGAACCCGATGTTGTCGATTTCAAGAGCTTTGCTGCATAACAAAAGAGACTGTTGCATCTATGTGTTTACTGAGACATGGCTCTGTTTTGGGTAACATGATCCAGCCTGAGGGGGACTATCACTATCAAGCCAACAGTAAACAAATCATGGTGCAAAGGCACTCTGGGTCTTTCCAACTCCACTGGCCATAAATTGAAATCATGGTTGTGAAGGTGGGGTTCCTGGAAGTGAGCACTTGCACCTATAACTGCATCCTAGCCTTCTTGATGCCTGATACTAGCAGCCAGTCACTGTAGCCAGCCACAGTTCCCACCCAATCCCAGTGAGCAAAGGTTTAATTTAGGGCTGCGTTCTGAGTCTCTTGCTCTCCACCCTGCTGACATTTGTGGGTCTCATTAGCAAAAGTAATTCATAGGAGGGAGGTAAGGCAGCTAGCAGCATGGTGCAGCAAGCATACTCTTCCTGAATGTGGCCAAAGGAGCACCACCATCTGCTAAACATGGGGCAGAAGTCCAACAGCAGCTCCTCCCCCTAAAGAGGCTGAAGGAGACCAGCCTATCCATTTCAGCCCTTACCACCTTCTACAGGAGCACCACTGAGTGAGTTCTCACTTTCTGTACATGATGCTACAAGGTCATTGCAAGATCACTGCTGCCCTACTTCCATCAATGCTGGAGATTTTCAACCAGCACTGAATCCACAGAGGATCCAGCATCATAGGACCACCGCTACACTCGACCCATGGACTGCTTTCCTTACTCCAGTCTCTCTCTTTCCAGCCCTGACAACTACAAATAACTTATACATTATTGCTCATAGATGTTTCATTTATAGCATGATTAACATCCTCACACCTGCTTAGAATAAAGATAAGGTTACTGATTTGTCAGAACTAACTATAACACCAGTTACGTCCTTTTGTTTCTACCAAAATACGCCTGGAAGTATCAATAAGAGTGTCAGTTGGTTTAAGTAATAATATCAGTATCCATATTTGCTGCTTTTACTGTTTATGTATCAATGGTGCTTACAGCCCCCCCCCCCAACCCCCCAAAGGTCCACTGTGACCATTAAAAACTCTGTAAGTACACTGAAACCACTACACCAAGACAATGTAGTTTATCAAATCAGTGAATCGTACAAATAAGAATAAAGAGCACTATTATGCTACAGAGAAGTACACTTGTTATTAGAGTCTGGGTGAACATCTATATTACACTATTTGTAGCCAAGCAATTTCTCAAAAACGAGGAAAAGAAAATCACGGAAACAGCCCCCCTGCCATGGTCTGAATCCCAATCCACTTCTGTCCTTCTCCTCCTTCTCTTCCTCGCTGTGTGCAGCCGGATGAAGCAGAGCTTATTACCTTCAGCTGTCTCTGTGATTAGACCTACCCTACTCCACCAGAGGGACCCAGATACTGTAAGCGTGGGCCCCAGCTAAGCCAGTGTGACCTTGGAGTGAGGTGCAGCTCCCAGGGAGCCCGCAGAATGAACAATATGAGGCGGGGCGGGAGCCGAGCATACAAACATTCCATTATCATCCATAATGTGGGCTCTCTGCTGTGCCTATCCAAAACCTTAGAACTCTACCGTCTTCTTTCATTTTATCCTGCCAGGGAGGGGGAATCACTCCCTGTGCAATTTGGCCTAAGAGGAAGAAACTAGAGTACACGAATAAAGGGACTGGTTTGCTCCAGGCACAGCTGAAATTGGTCTATTACACCGCTCCATTTGAAATCAATGTAGGAGGGAGTGGCAGGGCCAAGCACTCAGGGTTTTCTCTTTTGGCTTTCTTCTTTCTCTCCTCTTTGTTGTGACGTTTTGGGCAATATAGGTTATAGGAAATACTGTGATCTTCAGGTATAAAATAAAAGTTAAAAAAAGAAACGTTTCCAACTATAAACGTAGAGAAATCAATCACAGTTGCAGGCAGGGCAGCTAAACTCACTGCCATCCCACATCAGCGGATGTCTTTCTACACATCTAATTGGCAAATCTCATATATGGCACCCTATTTAAACTGCTTTATCAAGCACACAGCTGCTGCACAGCTGCAAACTGCTTTGCAGCCTCCACCTTTGGAGGCCCGCCTGTTCTATGCTTTGATCTTGCCGCCATCAAAAAACATGTAGCATCAAGTTTTTGACTGTAAGTCGTTCTGATGGAAATATGAACTTCTTGATGAGCCAGCATCACATCCTCGTTATCACAGTCTCTTTAAAAAATTTGTCCCATGTAGGACAACATCATCAATCAGCTGTGTAGCTTTTCATTTCGACAAGTTAAGTGGAAATGCGAATGGTTTCTTATTACTTCAAATTGAATATACGGCATTGTAGCAGACATTACATTCAGTTCCTACTTAACCATGATTATAGAGACTGATCACCTCCTATGCTGAGCTAAAATACAATTGGTTATCGCCTCATAAACACTGCAGCTGGTGTAGAAGAGCACTAATGTAGCACTTTTTTAAACTTCTTTCCACTCACTGAACCTCAACAGAGAAACTGTCATAATAGGAAATCAGAGACATCAATCGACCTCTATCTAAGTGAGCAAAATGGCACATAAGTGGACTGATGCTTATCCCTTGTTTTCCATCAGTGATGTGTGAGTGGATAAGGTGAATCAGGATTAGCTGCAGAATGGTTTTATACAAATAAATGCAGACTTTAAAGCATTATCTATGCACAAAAGACTTAACTGATGAGACATAAGCAAGGCTCGGCACAAGCTATCTCTGTTAATGCTGAGGACCATACAATCAGGCAGCATTGTCGCTGGAGTGGGACCCTCTCCTGCATGATCATTAGACAAATAGAGATGCAGGGTTGGAGAGCAGGCAGTCTTACTCTTCTTCATTGTACAGATTTAGAAAAAGAAGAAAGAAAAACAAGAGTGGCATGCTATATTATCTTTGCTGCTGTGTAATCATCTTTGAAACGCTCAGTCGGCTCTCCCTTGAGTTGTTGAAATATATGTGGATGACAGTCCATGCTGCAGTAGGAGAAAAGTTGTTCGCCTTAAGCAAAAACCACAACAGGAAGGGCGAGACTAATAAATATTTTCCAGTTTCAAACTGCTTAAAGGCAGTAACCTTGAGTGAACAGAATAGTGCAAGATCGAGGTCAAAGCCCTACTAAAATTATAGGGGCCATTCTCTATAATGACTGCTGCGAGGTAAACAGAATTAATCAAGATTACTGGACAGGATAGCTTGAAGGTGGCTCGCTGTAGGGAGACAGAAAGGCTGAGACTCAGCATTAGTCGTGAGCTTAGATAAATAGGTGATTTATAGGAGCCGTTAATAGTGAGGGGCAGCCCACACATCTCATTACACAAGTTAGATTGTTTATAGCTAGTAAAGAAACTGTGCCTTCACTGCTATGAAAGAAGATATTCAATCATAAGGTACACTTGATATAAAAGGTCAAACTGCCGCAAAACACTTAAAATAATTCAGAGGGAAAATTAGGAAATGTTGCATGAGGAGTGGGATTTCATCATCTTATGACTTGGCTTAAGGCAAACAGTCTCAAAATACCCACCCCCATGTTTGATCATGTTTATTGTATTCAGCCATCTGCAGCTGATAACCCTTGACTGAACAAGCTGTTGGTTATCCCACGAGGGAGTGTGGAGAAATAGCCACACTTGTTTAGAAATGACTTTCCTGTAAGAAGGCAGTACTGCAGGCGATCTGCAAAACTGCACGGGACAAGAGGGTGAAAGTCCAAAACCTGCTCAGATTCCACACGTGATATCTTTATTTCTTTAAATTAGATGTAGAAACAGCTCATGAGGTGACAAGGATCCCAAGGCACTGTTTCTCGCTGTCACTAAGTTTTCCTGGCGGCGACATTTAAGGCACAGGAAAACAACAGTAAACTTACAATCTGAGCTAAATCTCACCTGCCTGATTCTATCCTGTGGAGAAAATATACAGTACGAACGCTAAGCCAAGTCATCGATTAAAAAAAAAAAGAAAGAGAGAGAGAGCGAGAGAACGCCCAAGAGGGAAACAGCATTACCACGTTCGTCGCTGCCGCTGCCGTTCAGCACCAGCCCGACACATCTCTGTGACATTTAGGGGAATTAGGTGGTGTTAGGAAAAATGACAACCGCTTTGTCTCCGTTAAAGAGCTTAGTCGAGACAGAGTTTTGTTTAGCTCTCATACGATGCTTTGAAAACACAAAGGAGGTGGCACTTGAGTGCACCACTTGTCAAGGTGGAAATTTGTTGCTGTAACTCGGTGCTACAGAGTCTTTCAGTTTAGGAAAGTGAGACTAGAATGAAAAGACAGAGTGGCTTCATCTGTTTCTACGTGACACTAAAATCAAACTTCAGGAGACAAAAGTGAAAATGTGGATTAAAAAGTCTGGTGGACATTTTAATGAAAATAAAATGTTAATGAAACAAACATCTGAATATTAGAAGGAGGAATTCTTTTAGAAACGGTGTACAGATTCAGATATCTTGGTCACCAAGACCTGATTTCTTCAGTTTCTGTCTAATTGGACCTCATTCAGCATCCTCCAGATGTCTCACGGCTCCTCCATAAATCTCCCTCTAAATTGTCCTGATTTTTCATGCGAATGAGGGTGTGTGAGTGGGTGTTTGCCCCATTCTGACCTTCAGCTGTGGGCCAACAGTCCAGACCGATCAGGCAAAGAGAAAACCAACTGCCAGCCCTGTTTGGGCTGCTGTCAGGTGTTGACATCCTGCATAAACATCGAGTGAGGAGCGTGCCTCACCTGAGGGGCAAAAGCCAGGATGAATGATCTGACGAGTCACTCAAACGAAAACAAGTTCACTTACCCTAAATCTGTCCTATGAAGCACTCTGTTGAGGAAGTATATGTCCACAGTGTTTCCACCTATGAGATCAAATTGATGGTAGTGCTGTGGGTGGGGCTAGATATTTTTATGGCTTCAGAATACACTAAACTACTCCTGTAGCTTATGAAACTTTTGTGAGGTGTCTAGTTTCTTGTTATGCCATCTGTATTTTACCTTTAAAGCTCTCTGGTGGGTTTCTTTTTGTGTTTTGTTGCATGTCTGAAACTGTCTGAAATGTGCCACCAAGTGTTAAAAATCAGCTCTGCATTAATCGTAAGGATATTTGGCAGGACATCTTGGATATTTCTCCATCCTTCCGTGTGCATGAATGCAAAGCCTGAGGCAGACCATGCTACAACAAACATGACATTGATCAAATCAGACACAACATCAAGAGGAGGAACCAGGGCAGAGATGGGGTGCAAAGCAGCTTGCAGAAGCAAGAACAATGATCAGCTGATAAAGGACAATATTAAAATCAACTCTACTAGCTTAACTCGACTTCACAGCTGCCTGAACTAACGCTACACTGAAGTTCCAACTTTAATGGAAGGTTTTTCACAGCTTTCTGTGCTTCCAACTCAACATTAACATCACTGATATACCCACTGTTTATTTCATTGTCAGCTGTTTTCCATTGAATGAAAACAAGACGATAACTAAATAAAAACTATGATGAAACGTATTGACACTTTCGTCTAGATCCAATCAGAATTAATTAAGCTGTGTGGTAAGGCAGGATGAGTTTTGAAGTGATCCAATCAGAAGTATTAGGCGCACACATTTGATCTGCCCCTGGGTAACAGTAATCTGGGCCCTCTCTATTTTTGTTCAATATCAAGGAAAATAAGATGCTTTGTAGCTACTTGCACCTTGCACCGATAAACGCAAAACAAAATTTGACAATTTATATTTCAGTCAACTGAATTAACTTTACATTTAACCTGCTGTGATGATAAACATGATGATATTCAATCAACTAAAACTAGATTCAAAATAAAACAAATTAAATGTTTGAGTTGTTTTACTCAAAAGACTATGACTGAAGCTATATAAAAAGTAACTGTCAAAATTTACTCCGGATATAACAACAAACCCAAATGTCAAATTAAGTAGCTACTTATGGCTGCGTGCGTATTCCAAAGGGGTCTTCAGAGCAGGCAGCCCCACATCATTGACTTGGCTGAGATGCACTTCCTGACACAATCCCAAAAGGATTTGTGTCTCCTCCAAGAATCGAAGCAGTTAGACAAACGTGTAAACAATTACACAATGGCGCCACTTCTGTCAAATTAGGTAACACAGATTAGTTGCTTTTATACATGCAGACCAGTTGTGGACATGTGCATAGTCAACCCACTACAAAAAGCCCATCCTGTGTGCTTAACGCACCTATTTTATTTGAATATGCTTGTATAGCACCTTGGGACTCCTTATATTTATTCTGTGATGCCTCAAGGTTTCTTAAAGTAGCCAACATTCAGTCTATAATGTGTGTACTTTCCATAGAAAAACTTTAAAACTCCTCTCAGTTTTCCTTATGTAACACCGTGAAAACTCTGACCTTCATTCCATCCATTTTTATGTAAATCAATAGAATCCCCTGTAAAGAGAAAGCCTATTTGGGATGAGTGACACAAATATGATTGGTCTATCAGCCTATCAGTCATGCTATTAAGGTCTGCCATTATGAATCAGGCTTAATAGTTTGTGATTGGACACTAATGCACATTGGGCTCATTAGATCTTACTGTCCCCAGCAGATCTGTCCAGATCCAAATCAATGAGCTCCACTCTCTAAAAGGACTATGACTGATGTGACCTTTGGAGGCCAGTGTGATCCCAGCTTCCCCTTAAATCGCTCGCATTGATTGTTACCAGAGAAAGGCAAGTTTACCTGTTATTAAACAGTTTGGATCTTTACACACTTTCACTGCAAGCATGAATTATTTAATAAAGCAAGCTATAATGACCTGTAGATAATGTAGAGAGCTTCAGGGCTTCATGTACATAACCAAGGACAATGAATCCTGGGCACGCTATCCTATCGTGTAATTATGCATGCAGATGCTGATTTTACTCAAGGGGGAACATTGTGTGCCTGGCCTCTCTCTCCTGCCCCCTTTGAGCTATGACAGCACAAGAGGAAAAGCCAATACACACCTACAGCGACACACAGCACACCAGAGAAGGACTGCTACCCTCCAGGCATCTCTCTGTCAGTACACAGAAAAACTTCATTATGATAAAACAAATGTGTCCTCAGCAGCAAATCTCTTTTCTTTCACAAAGGTCTGGGCTGTATTGAATTATCCAAATACGGACAATGGTGCTTAGTCCACCAGTGGTTCTGGATGAGACGCTTGATGTGTGTTGAAAGCCCAAACAGGCTCTAAAACTCGTTTGGTCTGTAAAATGTGCTTTTGATGGTTTCCCTGAGAAACAGCGCACGGCTCGCAGAGCAGGTCTGTATTTTCTCAGAAGCGTTTTGCCATGCCTGACATGATCCTATTTTGAATGGTCCGCTGTGGTAATAAGGTCATTTGTCTTGTGCAAAGGAGAGAGGATCTATAGTTGTCATACTCTGAGCTGGAGATAAATGTGAAAGGGCTAATTCTGTGCCTGTGAAGAGAATTCATGCAGTACGCCCTTTGTTCTCTCACTAACAGCGACAGATGAAAAAAAGAAGAAACAACTCAGTGACTGCAAATAAGAAAGGATGCAATTAAAAAAGAAAACACTGGATGTCTTTGATTCGCTTACTTATTCATCACGTTAATAACAATACAACTCTTTTTCGATTTTATTATTCAAAATTATAATCAAATATAAACTCCACACTCTTTTGTGTAGTGTCTCATCTTGCCCTCTTTACATTGTCTGTTTTGTATTTGCTGTCATGATGCCGTTATTATGCTGGTTTTTCTTCTTTTTCTTAAAAAATGAGGACACATTTTAGGTTAGTTTCAAAACTGACTTGTTTGGTCATCACTAAGAGCGTATGCACAGTCACACTAGGCAATGCACAATTGCATTTGACTCCTAAAGTCCAGCTTGACCGCTTCTCCTATTTGCCCACAAAATCCTCAAGATCATTAATGTCACTGTGCTCTGCAAGAGAGCTTTCCAAAAGCTAGAGAGAGACAGGCAAGCAGGAGCGAAGAATTGAGATGGTGAGATAAAGTGATCCATGCAGTACAGTGTGAACACAGCCTAGTAGAAGACTGGGGAGGGGAGGAAAGCAAGATACACTCCAAAGAGCCATTACCTGATTTACAAACTCTTTTCAGTATGACTGGATTTGATCACAGATTTCTAGCTTCAAAAAGGTTAACACCTACAAAAACCTGTCAGCAAAGAAAGCGTATAAACAGTCTTTGAAAGGTACATCAGTACAACTGCTTGCAGATGCAAATATCCAATTACCCAGTCAGTACATTTAAGCATGCAGACATGGTCAAGACAACCTGCTGAGGCTAAAAGTGTCACGAGGTGGGCCTCTGACCCAGTGGTTTTGGGTTTATATTGTGTTTTTGAACTCCTCATGCTAGGTTGGGATATTTAGTTCTTGTATTGTCATGTCTATGTCTCCGTGTTTCCTGTCTTATTTTGAAAGAGTCTAGTGTGCCTTTGTCATTGTATTTAGTTTCACTTCCCCCGTGGTGTCATTACGTTTATTTCAGTCAGCTGTTTCCCCATGTGTTCCCACTTCCCCTGATCCCCTGTGCCAGACGCAAAGCTTTATGTTAAAATGGTGTGTGTTGCACTTCCGGGTGTACTCGTCCTGCTTCATCTTGTTTTAGTGATGGGATATGTGGTGGAGTACATGCTGTCAACACAACAAATGTGCTTCGTCTCCTTCCACATCCTCCACTTTGAAAAGTGAAAGGCAGACGAGTCGATAACACTGTCCTAGTTATAAGTGCGCGAGTTAAAAACAAAATGGGTAGTTCAGGCACCGCTTCTAATCAGTCCTCTGTCATTCCTCCGCCATACTGTGGCTTTTGTGATCTACTCCGCTGCTGTAGTTATGAATAGATCCACCGAGGTCTGACCCTTGCAGGCTGGCTCAGGTACAAAGCGTTTCTTCACGCCGTGTGTTTATCTCCAAACGGTCGAATTCCTCGGCGCAGATTTCATGTAATAATTTGCTTGGATCGGGCAGGAATGAATGTTTTCACAGCTATAGTGGGAATCCGATTATCATACAGGGATCACGGTCGTCATGGAAACCAAGGATGGTGCATGGTGTTAAGCCGTCCCTTACACATCTGAGAACACTGGGAATTAGTGTGAAAATTCAGCTCTCTTAAAATAAAAGATGTGACAAATTCCGTCTTTCGTAATAAGCGCATTCTCCGGCAGCTTAGCGTTTTTTTGTGTGTTTATAGGCTCCATGTGTGGTAGGAGTACAATGTGCACTTTCTGGAGGCATTCCTCTGCCACTGTACATTTCCATGATTTATGCATTCAATTAAAGCAAGCATGAAATGTCAGAGCAGCATGTGTAAACTTTAAATTGCCTCTGAATGTGCTGATGATAAAGTGCTGATACAGGTTATATACTCTTCATTTTCAGGCAACCACTTGGCAGTCTTGACAGTGCAATTAAAACCATTTGAAATGAGACATTGAGAAACCTGCAGGTGTGATGCTTGATTTTGAATACTCTCAAGCTTTTTCTATCAAAATAAGGCCCGTCTGAGGCTAAACCCAGTTTTTTGTTTACTCTGCTCCACTCTCTTTCTCTACTTCTTGTTCTTTCAGCTACTCCTGATCATCTGCTTCCATCTCTCCCCCATACTTAGCATCCTACTTTGCCACGCCAATCCTCTGGATGCCTTCCTTCGTTACATCCTTGAATCTTTTCTGCGGTCTCCCTTGTTTCCTCCTCACTAGAAGCTCCAAATTCAGCATCCTCTTTCCAGTATATGCACTCTTCCTCCTGCATATGTCCAAAGCGTCTCAGCCCCAATCTTTGGGGAGCCCCAGAGAAGAAGTGGTTATTGATTGAGCCTCCCACGAGAGTTGCACAGAGAGAAAGAGACAGAGAGCAAAGATGAACCAAAGCAATGGCCTAAAGATAAGTAGACATAAAATAAATTTGTCCCACTACTCACATGACTTTGGAGTTTTTGTGTGCTATTAATTGTAACCCATAATGGCTGGAGGCTGACATATTTAGTCCAAATGTCAGTTTTTAAAAACTTTTCAAACATCAAAAGCTCTGAGAGACTCCAAATTGAATCAGCAGCAAAAGCAGAAAGAAGCATTCTGCTATAATTCAATCAGTGGACATTTTTTAAGTAGATAAGGCCTGGAAAGTCTGACATTTTCATTGTGCCGGATGAGGCAGATGAAGGCTGAAATCTTTTTTTTTTTGTGAGGGACATCATAAAGAGGGAGGAAGGAGGAGGGGGAGCGCAGGTGGACGGAGAGGCATCCAAAAAGATGGAGACAATGCTGTGAGGAGGAGATAAATGAAGCTGGAGTGGCTTGGCCACGTCAGGAGAGGACAGCCATCTGCGAGCTCATGCTGCAAAAAAAGCTTATCTTATTACCACCTCTCCTGAACAGTGAAAACTTTTTTTTTCCCGCCACCTCTCTCTCTCCGTCTCTCTCTTTGTCTTCCTCTTTTCATGTCCTTGCCTTCTGCATTTCTGTGACAAAACAGTGTAATAATAATCCAGTGTGGCTTGAGACTTAATTAGAGCCTGTCATAGCTTTAATTTACACTAGTTTATAAATGCAGATGGCAGTCCTGTTCATTACCCTCTCAAGACATTCCTGGTTCATAAATTGAAATTAACAGCCTTTGCCTGGAAATGATCTAGTTTGGATTTTCACAGTGTGCCATCAGAGGTTTTAATTATGACTTCGGTTTAAAAAATCAATTATGCATACAGCCACCCATCAGCAATGAGACAGAAAAATCACAACATGATGAGCGACTGAGAATGTCCGGGTCATTGTTACAATGCGGTGCTGAGTGGTGTCATACGCCATACGACCGCAACTCAGAGTCGACCCTGAACTCTCAACCCCCCGCCCGCCCATGCATCTCTGCTTTGGGGTCACAAACTGTTCCCGACACACTCTCGGGTAAACACAACAACAAGCCACAATATGCCTGCAACACACAACAAAAGACATGACTCCGAGCGCTGTCACCACTAATCACGGCGAGACAAAAGAGGACGCAGCTCAGATGCTGTGCGAGGGGTGTAATAATGTGTAGACAGACATGATAGGATATTTTCTGGGTGCTCGGGGACAAGCAGACAGCGCCGTTAAATGGGATCAATGCAGGGATCAATAAAGTAGTGCGTAGTGAGCATTAAAAGCAAAGAGGAGCTAGACAGTTTAAAAGCCAGATGACCTGACAAGGAAGGTCCTTGACCAGAAGAAGTGACGGGCCTCTCTGAGAATCACAGAGCTGCTATCCTCTGTAGTGTTTGACTTCAGTGCTGAGCCGTTTACTTCCAATTCTGAGCAATGTTTCATGGGAGGACAGATGAAGGAAAACCGAAATGTGTGGAGATATATATATATAATTTTGTATTTTTTTTTATTTTTTAATTCGTACAATGCAATACATATGCATATGAATTCGCCAGGACCACATGCAGCACTGCAAAACTAGATTCCCTCCTTAGTGCCAGTCAAGCTTACTAGAGCGTGATGGGGGCTGGATTGATTGACGGACTAAAGGGGAAAAGGCAAAGAGAGCGTGCAGGAGAAAACCCGAGGTTAGACACTGTCACAGACCTGACTGGTGCATCCAGGAAAAAAGTGCCAAGAGGGCGTAATTCAGCTCACTAAAAGCTCTTAAAACTTCATCTCCAGCGTTTTCCAGCTCCAGTCCAGTCAGGCCAAACGTATTAAGAATAATGTGACTGACATCGGATTTGGTCTCCAATTACAGAGACATTGTAAACATTGACCTCCACTTTTTTAAACTTGCCAGTGTCTCTGTTGTATTACTTCTGGCCTGTATCACATTTTCAAAATAAATTTGACGCATGTTATTGCATGTAATCAGTACTGAGTACCTCGTAGAAATTTCCATTTAGTGCACTGACACCTTTGGAAACTGAACACAATCAAAATTTGAGCACAGATTAACATAACTCAGTGACACTGGTACATGCTACTGACTGCCCCCATGTCAGCCTCTGACTGACATTACAGATATTCAGTGCATGTAAGTAAGCTGCATCGAATTAAAAAGAATACATAAAAGATTTTTTTTTTTTCACTAAATGAAATCCCAAATGACTTTAAATGTCATGACTGAATGGTCAAGATCCATGTCTCCAAATATATAAAATAATCCACACAAAGCTGAATAGAAAGACTTTAAATAGCATGCTGTGGGATGATGCAACAAAATGCAAAGTGCCTGCAAATGCAAAACACCAGTTTGCGGTGACAGACAGTTACTAAATTATTAATATGCTTTACCCAAGTAAAACACACCATCTTAGCCCCTGCACTCACTCCCTAAAGAGATCTTAGACCTGAGAGTGAACTCTGACCATGCAGCGACTATTGATGGGACAGTAAATTAGCGAGGAGTATTGAGTGAATGTCACACTAAGGCCACCATAATCCAACAGCTCATTCTCTGCATGAACTACTCTCTCACTGTGCATTCTGGGTAATTTTTTTTCTCCTCTTGGGGGTTGATCATATCAAGAGCCAGAGTGGTTATTTATACTGACAGTTATGGCACAGAGAGAGACGGAGAGGGATGTCTGCATTTGTTGGAGAGAGATATGCTCGAGTTACACAATCAGGAGGATACTTTTTAAATGCGTGTTTCAGTGATGACATTTTTTTTTTTTTTTTTTAAATCTGTTTGCCGTGATATGTCGCTGCTATTCAGTCCCAGGTGGTTTCAGGTAACAGACTTCATTGTGGAGCGGTGGATTTTGTTGATTTGGCTTAAGATGTTTACAAGCACATGTTCCTTCCAAAAATTCAGTCACGACTTTTGGCAGTAGGTAAAAGCGATGACAGATGAATAATGCATAGGCTCATTGTGCTGTAGTTAATGACCGCGATCACACATTGCCATGTCACCCCTACCTTCTCCTCTAATCTGAGAGCAGGTGATATGAAATCATGCAGAAGAAAAAAGTATTTTCGTCTAAGTTAAACATTTCACTTGTGTTTCTCTGATCACACAAATTCATAACGATGTGCACTGCACGTGTGTG
>VURO01007360.1:23203-36313 GCA_015108175.1 Pelvicachromis taeniatus
CGCACAGGAGCCTCCTGCATGACCCACTTCTGTACTTCTCCCTGCCACAGAAAAGCAGAAGAGAAAAAAAAAAAAAAAAAAACTCTGAAAGCTTTGAAATGTATCTGCAAGCTGCTTTTTTCCCCTCCCTCGGCCTCGCAATCATGAGTGCATGAATCAAAATTGTGCGCATGAATACAGTGTTCATTTGCGGTGGTGTGTATTCATTCGAGTGTGCTACAACTCAAGCACTGCAAGACACATCTGTAATGGGATCTGTTTCCTCCATAGTGGGCCTCTTCGATGGGCCAGCTGATAGTATATTTCCAGGCGGCTATCTAAGATCAATGATGACCCTCCATTTACCACAGCCTGCTCTCCTTCAGGGCCGATGCATTAAAGGACAGAGCCGGGAGGAAATGCCAGATGTGCAGATAACCTCCTCCTGGCTTTTCTCTTTCTGTGACAGCCTTTTAACATGATAGATCCACTAATTTATGAAAACCAGGATTGACTGGAAGGTCAAAGAGAGAAGGTGACACTACTGACCTCAGAAGAGAGGCCCAAATAGAAATCCAATTTTTGTAACCCACTTACATTATGGAAATAAAGGCTCGGCTTTGTATTTTCACTGGCTTGCAGGTTAGGACTTGGATCAAAAGTAATCAACATAAGCAAACTCTTCTTCCCTTTCTTCATATTCACTAAGAAGGAAGCTCCTTTTTACAGACATGATAGGACAGACACAGTCTACAGTGCACGGTGTAATACTTCTTGAAGAGTAACAAAGCGATATACAACAATACAGAGATAAGAGCAATCCAGTCATTTAAGGCAGTAAATTAAATAAACCTAAAGTTAAATGCAGTGCAAGAATAAACATAAACAGAATGCATAAAAGTAGACATAATACAAATATGTCACCGAATCAACCACATGCAGAATTTAATATAACATAATATTACATTCTGCCTTTTTTTATACAAAAATTATTTCTTAATCCCATTAAAGAGCCCGACATGCTGTATGTTGATTTATTGACTAAAGTAGATATATGTTACATACACAGACTATCGGGATACGCTGACAACATCACCTTTGTTGACTGATATCAGTCGATGTTAGCTACTGTGCTTGATAATTCTTTCAAAGTAAGGCTGATGAGGAGCTGAAAGACTTTAAAGCTGTTCCGTTATTTATGTATAACAGTTGTCTTTGTTTCCTTGCCACGAAAGGAGGTTAACTTAACACAAAAAAAACAAAAGAGACAGAAAAAAAAAGATCTGTATCAACACTGCCTTACGGTCAAATTAATATTTCATGCATCAGTATCAGCGGTGGCCCAAAATTTCACAAATGCATTTACAAAGAATTTCTATTTACGCGTTCATCCTTTGGGTTTGGGTCGTTTATTTATAATTCACAAAAACCTATAAATCCTTCACATCTGATCACAGATTAAGATTTACTCAGATGTCTATATGCTATTTTTAATCCATTAATTCAGGCTTTTAAAAGTTTCCATCACTGATTCGGGTTCATATAAAACCACATGATACATGTGAAAACTTTGTGTTTTCTTCTCTTTACTCAAAGTAACAGTGAAAATACAGACATGTATTATTTCAGTGTGAGGGCCGGTCATAGAACCCGTGGCTGTACACGCTCGGCACCACGTTGCTTAAAACATTTCCCGACTATGACACAAAGATAGTGATGATTAACATAGTGAAGAAAAAAATGTTTTCTCTCATTTCACATTCTGTCAAACACAAAACAAGCCAATGCTTAGTGCTTTAACTACAGAAAACCAGTGGATTGTTGCTATGCAACACTTAAATATGTTCGAGGTGTGCTACTCTCCCTTTACCTTTCACTAACCTGTACTCTGAGCGCTGAAAAAAAAAAAAAAAAAAAAAAAAAGAAAACTGCACTTTCTTTGTGCTGTCAGGCTTGGCCCTTTCCTCTCTGTAAATGCAGGTCTGTGGCGAATATGTAGCCTTCTGTGGAGTCAGAGATCTAGTGATAAAAAGCGGCTCCTTTTTTCCACTCAGCTCGTAGCAGACAGCATGCTGATTTACATAGTGCAGTGACAAGGACGACAGCTGCTGCCGTGTACTGAGATGGAAAATGTATCTCTGCTCCTTTCCCATCACAACCCTCCTTCCTTTTTCCCTTTCTTTACTTTAACCTAAGTTCACATCAACTCTGTATTTGTATGCCCCCGCTTCCTGTCATCGGCGTTTCTGTTGCTCGACACCAGGGTTTCCAGTTTAACGGGAGAGCAGCAACAAGACCCAAGCACAGAAGAGAAGGGGGAGAACGAAAACTAATGAAAGATGCAATACAGCATGAAAAGAAGGAACTGGGTTGCCAAGTGGCTTGCAAATATGAAGCAACTTAAACAGAATGCCCTGTTTGTCAGTTTGCTAATAGAAGGTGTAGGGGGGTATCGAGTGAAACTATGCTTGATTTTCAAGTCATGATTTTGGCTGTTGATTATGAAAACAAGATAAAAAGATTTTTGCTCCACATTTGGATTCGTTTGGATGTCATTGATAGATCAGGAAACACGAGCAAAATATGGCAAAAACGGAGGGAACTGAATGCAATTGTAAATGTTAAACGCATACCCGTAGAAAGAACATATTCGTTTATGTTAATTTTAATAAACCTGGGTTTATTATTAGCTTTCTCAATTAGTGAACATGAGAATGATGGTTCAGGGAGGGAGAGGAAGGCAGGTGCTTTGCTGTCCACTGGTGATAAAAAACAGCCTTAGGTCAAAGACTGGGGGGCTTTTATTGTTTCTCTGGGGGGGGGGTGATGGGTGCTGGCTGTCGTCTGTACTTGGAGGACATGCAGCAGTGCACATAATCAATGTCATGCTGAGCCAGTGTACGTGTATCAGTGTTGGCGTGTGCACACGTGGGAGCAAAATACATGTCCTCTAATAGGGTAAGTCTACTGGCCTCTGTGGACACCCCACCCACCCCCCACCACTACCAGAGATCAGATGATTGAGTGCACTAAGCTCCCATCTAACAGAAGTAACTCATTTTCATGTCTGATTTCACACTCTCTTGCCGCGTTCACTGTTATCACACAGAAGATGTAAAATGCGTTTAATTAATTCACGAAACTGTGTGATTTGCATTTTGCAGCGGTAGAATATGTAGCGCTGGTTATATTCAAAATATTATTATCATTGAATGTAATTAACTTTAGATCACACAATAAATCGAACTCGAGAAGTTGTGTTTTTAAAGTGCTTTGCATGCAGGTGTGTAAAACCATGCATTAAAAATCAATAAAACGGATCGATGAAGCCCTGACTGACTCACATATCATTTTTATTACAGCCATAGCAGATTAATCAAATCACAGTGTTTTATAAAGTGAAATGAAGCATTTTGCAGTGGGAGACAGTATTTTTCCTGAGTATTTTACACTATGTGTTAGCCAGGAAGCGCTAAAGCTTCAAAAACAGACTACAGTTCAAATATGCGGTTGTAATCATTTAAAGGAGATCCAGCAGAGAAATCAGCAACATAATTAAGGTACATCTGCTGAATCAAATGTAGCTTTCTGTCAAATTTAGCACAATGTATACACTTTACCATACCAACTTCTTTCCCCTAGAGGTAAATAAAGAGTGATCAGGTAGTGCAAGGATATAAAATACCAGTGATTAATATTTATTGAATCTATAAATATTTATTAACTATGGTTAATGTGATAACAAATAATGTGTATATTGTATAACTGCCATGCTTTCATGAGGATAATCAGCCCATCATCTGCAGCCCCTCAAAGCCAGTGTAGTAACTTTTGGATTCACGTGGGATTTGAACCCTTCTCTTCTAAGTAAAAGCCCTAGAAGAGTACTGCCACTGCATCCTGCTTCTCACGTGGATTTTCTTCTACCTTATAGCACTTACACGATCCACAAGGCCATAATTGCACAAAGCCTGGGAACTAGATTCTCTAAAGCATAAAAACTGAACCCAAGTAAGCAGCTAGAGTCTAGTTCCATGTCAAACCACTTCACTTGCAACAAGCTAAAAGGGAACGCCAAGAAGGTGTAGCCTACCCCAGCTTTTTATGCCAACCTGTCTCCACCTTGAACATGAAAGATGACAAAAACTAAAATAAATCTAGAATAAGTTTTTAGTTTTTAAGTTTTAATTCTTGCAAACATGTGACCAATCAGTAGTCTGCCATTTGCACTAAAAGATCCTAAAGACAATGAAGCTACAGGAAAAAGCAAAGTATCCTTCAAGCAAACAGCGACCCGATGCTTCTGTGAATTATAATCAGTGTGGCAAAGAATCCAGCACCCCATTTGTAAGCTTTGCCAGTGTGGCAGGAGTTGTAATCATTCAGCCAAACTACCTGGTTAAATGCTGAGCACTGATGTTGACGGACTCCAGCGACAGTCTGTGCTAGTTCGTAAACACAAATTAAGTCTAGTAAATACTCAAACACTGCTGTGTCTGCGCCTCACAGACTGTTCCCTCTGCAACCAAAACACAGAATCTGTCATTCCTCGCAGTATATTATCTAATCACCACATGAATAATCTTTACAAACAAGGCAACGTCCTGCATAATTTCCCTGCTCTCACACTGTCAGCTTGCAGTACATCCCGTTTTCGCCATCACTCTGAAAGCTCCATTTTTCTCTGAATATTGGATCTGTCCACAGGAGGCGGTGCTGAAATTTCACCCACCATACAGGACCACTGTCCGTGGTTCTGAATCAGCACTGCATGGCCTGAGCGCAGAGGCACATGGTCCCACAGAGAGAGAGAAAAAAAAGATTTTTTCCGGCTGGATGAATGGATGGAGCAGCTTGGACTTTGTCTCAGCTGGGACTGTCTGTAAGTGGCAAACAAGCCAGAGTCTCAGCAGGCAGGGAGCTCCACGCCCTGTTTGCTTCAGAGCTGTCACATGTGACAGCGTCATCTACAAAGAGATGGGGAGCTGGAGGTCTGAATACATCCCTTAGATAGACGGAAAAAATGATTGTGGCTAGAGCTAGATCGAACATTGTCTGTCTCAGTAGAATATCCTTAAAAGCCAGCTGAATGTGTGTGACACAAAAAAAGACAGCAGTTGCACTTTTTCAATGATCAAAAAGCCTTTTCTGTTTTGTTTTGGGTGTTTGTTTGTTTGTTTTTTTAATCCTGCCTGTGTTTTAAAATTCAGGCTGACACATTGAGGATGCGATTCCAGTGGGATGTTGTGTGAAAAGAACGGCTGATCCCTGGTCATGAGAGGCCAACCCCACTCCATCCTGTCTTTCCCTGGAGTAGAAAAGCCAGCCAATCAGAGAGGACGAGGCAATGAGTCACGGAGAGAGCAGACCGCATCCAGTGGACCGAAAGGAGCTGTCTGACGCTCAGGGCAGCAAAAGCAGTAACGTCCACGGATGGAGCGATCTGCTCAAAACTCCAATACACATAAACATACAGGAGAGACATGTGATTTAAAGACAGGTTGAGATTTTTGGTCACTAAATTTCAATTATTTTAATATAAAAAGTCAAGACTTTCCCTCTTCCTTGCCATAATATATGACTCTTGCGCTCTCTGTTATGAGAGAGTTCATTACTCTCAGATATTGCCAGCCCTCAATAACTCACGAAGCGCCCACTGTAACGTTGCAAGGTTGTGTGAAGGTCAGCATATTGCTTACTTCCACAACTCAGGCTGAGCTGTGCTTAAGCTTCGCAATACTATAGCACGGCGCCTGACATTCAAGGCTAAACGGCCGTTTAAATAAACAAAAACACAGTGAACAGGCCATATGAACGGGCGCCTGAGACAGTCATTAACCATTGATGCCGAAGGGAGCTCTCACAGACAGATACGTATCACACAACACAGGCACCTACATGCAACACATACGGTTGTGAAATCACACGACAATGCCAGCAGGTGTGATATTTCCCCCCCCCCCAAAAAAAGGAATTAAATTATTCTCAAAGTGAATTAATCTTATTAAACAGCTTCCATAAATTACTCATGATCTTACACATAAATCAAATGATAACAATGGAATGAATATGAGAGATGAGCAGGTTTTTCATGTCCTCTACTGGACGTACAAATCCATTTTCCAATGAGCCACAAAGGCTGAAAAGACTTGGACCTTGTAGGAGAATAAAGGATTTGGAAGGTGATGGGAAAATGGAGTAATGTATTGGTTTTGAGCGTGAAAAGACTGGAGCTTTGTGCTACCTTGTTCTTGCGCAAGACAGATAGACGGTCACTATTTGAACCCCCACAATCTGCCAACTTTCACCTCTTTCTTGTTTCTAAATGAGAGAGGAAACTAAGTGCAAATGCGACTGGGAACGGGGAAGCTTTGTTCAGCCCCTGGCTCCCGTTTCCGTCTTTGCTTAAAAGTCTACTGTACCTCAGCTCGTGTGGATGGGCAGAGGGAAGAATTCGTAGGGAAGAGAAATCGACTAGTTCATTTTACTTGAATCCGGGATAATGAGGCCAGAGAGAGAGAGAGAGAGAGGAAGAGATAAGGTACGACAAAGGGGATATGACAAACGGCAGGGTAGGCAGCATGGTGATTCGATTACAGCACAACTTCTCATTAAATGACAAAGAAAGCCAGCCCTGGGTCAGCAAGTCACAATACTAAATACATACTAGATACACCTGCTAAAAGCAGAATGTTTGTTTTCTTGGCTGTAGGGCAATAATGGTTTCCTCTGACTGTACTGCTGCCATCCTGAGACAGCCATTGATCTGGAGCTCGGCCTAACCCTCTGTGGGAGTCTGCTTATCTCCCCACCACCACCGTCACAACTTAAAAATGTTGAAACAAGCTGAACTAACATTTTGAGCAGTACCACAAGAAAAAAAACTGATTCCACATGTAGAAAGTATTTACCGCCACACTATTAGAACCACAAGCACTTTCTCCAAAATGAATCTAATCTTGGAAATATGTTTTGTTGTTGTTTCCCTTTTCAGTGAATCCTGTCAGTGTAAATCTGATGTCCTCTGACATCTGTCACCCTGGATAAGCTCTTGTCAAAAAGAAACCGCACCTCCTACTCTTACTCCTCTTCCTCTATACGACCTGGCTCTTCCAATCACTATTACAGTACGGAGTCCTCAGAGCCATGTTTGCTGACACACTCATGCACACATACACACACACAGCGTGTTCTCTCGATTTCAAGCGGGCATGCAGTATTTTTTAAAGCAGCAGAGCAAAGGGGAGCTCCCGTGGCTTTTTGACTGTAAAGCATGCTGTCTCCATCTCCACTCCGCGATTCTCTACTGTTACCGTTTTTGGGGGGGATGAAACAAAATAAAAGACATCTCTTACCTGGCAGCACGCTGTCTACCCTGGGTCCTCTTCACAATCCCAGGAAGGGGTTCAAGTTTGCAGCGCGAGCTCGATGTGACACTTTGAAAAGAAGGAAAAAAAAAAAGGAAAACCAAAATAAGTCGCTAAGAAGCAATGTCCCCCTTTTTTCTTTCACACACGACGGCTCAAGAAGCACTCACGATCATACACTTGAACACCCAGTTGACAGCTCCGGCAGGCGAGCGGCTCACTGTTCCTTCCTTCCCTCCCTCTCCCTCTCTCCCTCCCTCTCTCTCCCTGACACTAGCCTCCTCTCTTCCCGCCCACCTACTCCAGCCCCTCCCCCAGCTTCTCTCCTTCTCCATCGGTCTCCTCACTTGCTCTTCCTCTGTCAGACAAAATGCACACATCCCCTTATTCTCTCAGCTCACTATTTTTTTTTTGGTGACATTTCCCCCACCCACTCACACGCTCTGCTCCGTGAAAACAAATATCAGTCGGCGGTACTATTAGATGTGCATTTCCACATGCCGTCTACAAACTTATTCTTGTTTGATGGAGCATTTCAAAAGATATTTTCTCTCAGAATAAGACAAAGCCACTCATGAAAGGCTAATAACATCAGATGGTGGGATTAATGAATAATGTTAATGAGGCGTTCATACTGTATACGATTTAGAGTCCCCACTGAGAGCCAGCTCTTAATTCCCCTCCCTCTCCACACTCGTTCCCCATCTTGCTGTCTCACTCCATCTATTCCCGTCACTCGTAAGGTCTCACTAGTGTATCCGATGCAGCTCACGCCCCATTCTGCAGACAGCTAGTCAAGGGCATTCCCAGAGTAAGTGTATGCAAATGCTCTGCCTCGAGGAGCTGACTCGTGTCCCCTCGACACTCAGCCAGACCAGATGTGGCACATGGCTCTTCCAGGGAGAGGGCAGCAGATGCAAAGGCAAAGGAGATCCAGCAACAACAATCTTCTCAGCAGTCGTGACCTCACTCCAGTGGAGGCCGACGGCACCTGAACTGATGCTTTGAAATACACAAGAACCTAGGATCACTTTCAGCTTTAGTTTGGGGACAAAAGAAGGTAGGGTCCTACACTGACTCAAATATCTGAGAATATATACACACACATATATATATATATATATATATAAAATTTAAAATGTTAAACGCTTTATCCATTTCCACCTTTATGGTCATTAATAATTCATTGTTTACTAAGTAGCTCATCAAAATTACACATGTACAAGCTATGCTACATCTGCTGCCCTGCCTCTCTGTCTAAAGTGTTAGTATCATGGTGGATATTGTTAGTTGAAGTGATCCTGGGACATGTTATATCAGACAAACAGTGTCAGTACGTTCTATTGGAGAGAGAAATGCATGCCCCTGTAAAATCCTTACTCAGTATTTGGCACTATGGCTCTGTTCTGGGGTGCCCCATTCTTCCATGTACATATTTAACAGTAGAAAGCTGACATAGCAGCAACCATACCCCATACACAAAACAGCTCTGACCAATGTGGTATGGATCTCTTACCAATGATCTCAATGCTTTTGCTGGACGTCCCTTCCTGATGCAACCATCCCCCTGGTGCTTTGGACTGGCACTAGGAGTACACTGGCTCATGACACTGCATTACTGTAAGGTAAGTAGCATTACAACCCAGACATAAAAACCTCCTTTTCATGTGTTCACGTGTGGAATCAGTGACTAAGAGTTCCACGCCCCCCCAGCTATGTTCATCTGCACTTCCATCCACAATCAGCCAATCGCTCCTCTCCTTAAAGGGTCATGTGTCATCCAATCATCCTCACTCAATGAAATCCTTGAATCCCTTGTTTTGTCTACAGATTAATCATAAGAAACGTGAACAGTATCCATTTTCTTCTCTACAACAGAACTGCTTCATGAGCTGGAAGAGCAAAGGAGGTCTGCAGCAACTTTGTGAGATACAGTATGCTTCTGGAGGCTTGAACAGATGTTATATGTGTGTGAATCTATGGAGTGACCCAGTATGTGGATAAAGTGCAAAGGCTGATAAAGCACAATGAGACACATGGCACTGCTGACAGCAGCCCCCCCACACACACACACATACACACTCATACGCATGAGAGCTAACAGACATATAGGAGGGACAGAGGCAAAGCAAACAGGGAGTACGTGTTAATGATTACCAGCTAACACCCTGCCTGGACTCAGGCACAGCTTCTCTGTACATAAGCTTTGGTTCACTGGTTCTGTGCGTTCTGTGTGCGTTCTGTGTGCGAAATTGTTTTGGCCAAACAATTTCACTGAGACAGAGAATAAATATTTGGGTAAGTTTATATAATGTGTATGCATGAGTTGTTTAAAAATGCAAAATGCCCTAAACAGGAAAAATGCAAGCAGCTGTCAAATCACTGCAGCTTAACTGAGAGTCTGGGTCCAGATTAAGGCCTTCTGTAGATGTCACTGAGCCCCTAAGGTACAGCAAGAACCACCCTGACACTGAAAGACCAAAAAAATGAAGATTTTTAATGTTTGCACATCATATTCTGCAGAAGAGGATAAATATTTCCTCTACTGAATTTTCCTGAGACTTAGTAATGGGGGAGGCTTCTTTTCAACATCCACTAAGTTCCCTCCTTATTTAGTTTTGCTGGCACTGGTCTTACATGTACAGATGTGAGCTGGGAGAGCTGGTTGATTTGGTTTAACAGCGTCAGAAGACGACCTTGAGCCTTCAAGCTTGAAAAAGAAGGCCCAGACGAAGCCTTTTAAGTTTGACTGCCATATGGCTTTGAGATTTGTAAATAAATAATATGACAAATATAAGTACCTGAGTTGAAGACAGAGCCAAAAGTTTACCACTTGCTTGTAGATCTGGAGAGGGCACCAATTTTTAATGTTCCTCACATGTTTAATCTTAATGTAATGAAACAATGGAAAATCAATTACCTAAAGACTGTTGTTCCTACAATATTAGCACTGGAGCTAGTGGCAACATGTTCTCATGCCAGAACATAATATACTGCTCTTTTCTCAGAACATAAGAATGGCAAGGTGTTGATGAAGTAACTAACAATTTTGTGATTCAGGAGACTGTGATTCATGTCCAATTTGGATTTTGTTTTGTTCCGTTTTCACTTCAGCCTTCACTTGCCAGGTATATTTAAGCATCAAAAACAGGCTTTGGGTTATGAAAGTATTGTGGCTGGGACTAAATTATACCCCATGAAAACAGTAACCATGCACGCTGAAAATGTATGCTTAGCCATTGGGTTTAAATGTGATGCCACGGGGCCTTTACAAGTGTCCATATGTAAGTGCTTAGGAGCGAGAAACCTATTTCAATATTTTCATGACCTGCTGCACTGATGCCAAAGGGCACAATGTGTTTATCTCGGGACAAAATAGCAGTGGAGCTGAGAACTGGCTCCAAATGGCCAGTCAGAATCCAGACTCAACTCGTACATGCAGCACAGGAGGTTTCACCAATCACATGCAAGTCCTACAGAGTTTCTGCACCATGTTCATACACAATATTAAAAATGAAATAAAACACAAAAAAAAATTAGGATCAATGCTAGCCATCGATTGAGGAAAGATAAAATAAAGCAGCTTTAAAAAAAATTGTTTTTTTTAAATCAACCAAGAGCTGCACAATGCTATCAAAACCATTCAGATTTCATAAAAAAGTGAACTCCCTCCAAGCCCAAGCTAAAACAAACATCATGTCCTCCGCTCTCAAAAGAAACTTTTATTACCTCCGTTTTTGCAGAGGTTGATGGAAGTCACCCACTTCAACATTTCAAAAGAAGTGGACAGGGAATATGAAGAGGAAAACTACGAGTGAAAATCTTTCAGACCAGGAACTCGTCAGTTCAACCGAGATTGAACAAGAAAGGAAAAGTGAGGAACCGAGATCAACAGTGTGAAAGAGGAAGAAAAGGGCGAAATGGCATTTAGAAGAAAAAGGCGGTGAAATAAAAGGAGATGGGTGAACAAAAAGGACAATTTCCTAAATGTCACGGGCATTTGAATGGTCACCTTTGGACACAGCGAATTACGGGTCTTATTCAAGCGCTAAGAGAGAGGATGTGAAGCAGTTAATAGTAGCTTTTGTAATTCATCTATACAAACCATAATCACTAATTTGTTCTCTCTTCCACATAGCTGCCCTCAAATTTAATTGCAACGGAACAACAAAGTGATGATTAAAAGTGAATACCATAAAAAAATTATTCACTTATTCTTCATGTTTCACATTTTGATTGATATAATTACAAAAATTGTTCTCCCACCAAACAACTCTAGTCGTCTAGTAACTCTATTTTTTGGATGAACTGTGATGCCAAAGATGCTGAAGTTATTGTTTCAGTAGCTCAGTATCTTTGGAATAAATTAAATGCATGTAGGTATATCTGTATATTTGTGATACATGTTTATGGGTGCATAGAGGCACTGGTACATTTCCTTGATAAGAATCATGCGGTTACATTTTGGATAAAAAACAAGGTGACCGCTGGACTTTCAGCTTGCCCACAGCCATGAATTCAATTTAAAAATCATCACCGTCTGCCCTTGGTAGCATATGGTGCTTCTTCCATCTCCCAATTTAAAGTTTCATCACAGGAAACTTGCATTTCTGAACTTTATGAACTGATCATTCATTCCTCTCTGGTCTATCGGCTCCACTTAATCCTAATTCATCCAATCACTGCACGCACTTAGGGCTTTCTTTTATTATGTCTCGTCACATTCAAAAGAACTACTTTTCTTAATTGTCCATCTTACTGATTTAACAATCACGCACCTCCTCCCCCACAACTGCCCCAAGCACCAGAGGATTCAGGATGCGGGCAAGATAAGAAGATCCCCTAAAGAGAGCTAAACCAGCCTCAGTCACACTGCCCACGCAGTTTGTGCCCAAAGGAACACTTTCAACACATCAAGTCATCGCAGCTGTTTTCAGGCTTTATTATTAAAAGTTGAATTTTTGGTCAAATAACGATGAGCATTACCGGATTAGCAAACTCATGTTTGTCTGGCCTTTGATGGCACACCCACACTGGCTCTACACTACTTTACTGGAACTAGATGCAAACGGTTTGGTACATAACCATTTAGAGACAGAGTATACATTAGGGCTGCCACAATTAGTCGACTAGTCACGATTACGTAGACTATCAAAATCGGCAACGACTAATTTAACAGTCGATGCGTCGTTTGAAGCTTTATAAGATCCCAAAAGACGCAGAATAAGTAGTAGGATTTAAGAGTGTAATAACAGACTGAAACAGAAGATGGCAGCACTGCATGTACAAGGATGCCAGCTGCCGTTAAACCCCGAAGAAGAAGAAGCTGAGTTCCAGAATTCATAGCGTGGCCCTGCTTCAACAATGGCTGTGGCTAGTTAGTTTTAATATTACTCTTATTATTCTTTCTGGGTCACAAAATAAACGTTTAACATATTTTCAGGCGAGAATGTAGCTGTGTAAACCTCAAATATCTGCTCAGTTTATCAAAACCCCACATATTTTCAAAAGCGCTCCGACGTTTTCGAGACGAACCCCGGCCAGCTCGATAGCTAGCCGGGGTTCAAGGCTCAGTATATCCGGTGAGAACACCAGACTCCGGGGAAACATTTTCAAACCCACCGCCGTTTTTCGCTACTCAGGTTAAACATGATATATAAGTCACTTAGATAACTTAAAAATGTTATTGTTTGGCTTTTTTTAGTATTTTATTTGTTCCTGAGTAAATCGGTTTGGCTGAGATTAAAGTTATAATTTTCACACA
>VURO01007361.1:5364-20804 GCA_015108175.1 Pelvicachromis taeniatus
CCTGAAAGGCCCTTTAAAAAAAAAAAAAAAAAAAAAAAACTCTGCTTGTTAAATAAAATGCTGAGATCACAACTGGGAAAAACTAAAAACCTTTGCAGCTAATTTAAGATGTCATTTATTTATTACTTCACGTATGTAATACCACTTTGGACAATGAAATCCCAGCTGCAAGAGCAGTTACATCACACTAAGCACTGATTTGAATCACTGAGTATTTAGGTTTCTGCACATTAATTACACCTGATGTTAGTGTCATGTATTGCCTTAAAAGAAAGTGATTTTTCAAATCAGGTTAAACACAAAATGATTCGTTAATAAACGTTTAGCTCAAAACTCTGACACTGAATCCATTTCATCTTTAATCTATAAAAGAACAACAAACAAACAAGTGATCTAAAATCATACACAATCTAGAGTAATGTAGTTTTTTTGATGCAGTATTGTCACTGTTGTAACCTTGAAGCTAAATTTCACTGTAATCCACTGTAAAAAAAAAACTGCATGTACTGTAAAGTTTTGCACAAAATTAGAAATACAGAGAACTTAAATAGTCAAACGTATGAATATTTTTCCATGCATAGTAAGATTTTAAATAACTTCCTGAGGTTTATGACTGCTTTTAAAATAAGAAAGTCCATTCGGCTGCAGCAGCATATAGAAAAGCAGTTACAGATGATACAATTTTTGCATCACAGCAGCTCAATAGTCCCTAAACAGTAGTCCAGGGGTTGAACTACTAATAAAGGGCTAAAGTTCTTTTTTTTTTTTTTTACACTGTTCTGCTTCATCTTGGCATGCTGCTTCTCTGAGCAGCTTGTGAGAAATGTACAGTAGAAGTGAACAAATGGAAAATTTGGGGAAATGTTCACTTCATAAAAAAAACATTCACATGCAATGTTTTCCACTGGTTCAGAAACGGAAATTGGATTGGACGACATTTATATGGTCAGAAGCCGTTCATGGTCTTTCTTTCCTACAGCGGTAAACTGGTTAAAGATCCATTTAGGTGACATTAAACAGATGATAACGAAAGGCTGGCATTCACCAGGACCATTATGATGTCTCACCAGGGAATAAACAAAAGAGATTAACGATGAAAGAACAGTCACCGCCCTGGCTCTGGGTTTCAGCTCTGAGACTCCACAAACCTTCTTATGGCAGGTGAGCTGTTTCCACCTTAAAAAGCCCTTTTCACCACACATTGTAACGAGCAATACTCACTTATTCATGGAGCTCTTCATCAGCTGGATGAAGCAGACTTGGCTATATATTTTATCTCCTGCAAACTGTACTTTCAATTCCCTTTCAGGAGAAGCTTACCTTTAGTAACTGAAACAGATAAGTGGGTTTAATTTAATTGAACACAAAAGCTGTTAACTTAAGCACAACTATCTGAACAGAAACCAGACACATTTTCTTGAAACTTCTGAATCCCCAGCTGACACCATGTCACCAATTAGATGACTGACCTGAACTAACTGCTGCCATGCCTTTCCATCCCCTCACTGACTGCTGACTCAGGTGCAGCTATTTCCTGACAACATGCAACACCACACATTTCACCTATATTCACCTGGTCAGCCCCTGGCTTCTTTGTTAAACTGATCACTGCTGTCACCTGCCATTCCCACACTTCAGCACTAATTCATCCACCTGCTTCAGGGTTTTAGAGCTACAGTCCAAGAGTCACTCATTCCCTCATTATATCACACGTCTTGCGACTGTTGTTCCATCCCTCGCCACTAATAGTTAATGAATGTCTTATATTTAGAGCTTGTTTACTCGACTTGCTCTCACTCACTGAACCTATTTGATATTATTCTCCACCTGAGTTCGAGTTGATTGCGTCCAATGTTGACGTGTGAGATGTAGAAACCTGTCTGATCGCCATGAGAAATGATTTAATTGTTCAAACAGATTGTTACAATGGTTACAGTTGCTTCTGCTGTTCGGCTCATGGTGTGTATCTAAGTTCATTTGATCAGCTGTGTGTGCATGTGCGTGCGTGTATGTGTGTGTGTAACACACAGTTGATTATACTTAATGATCCACCTCAGTTCATTAACTATGTACAAAACATTTGTACTGTAGAGTCTAATCGATATTACAGCCCTTTAAAGCTCCCTGCAGGGATTTATTTTTCTGGCCTTGTTCATATAATGTGTTTTTGCTCATTTCTGCTTTGAGAACATGTTACAGATGGTCACCCCTATTCCTTTGTGTTTTTCTTGGCATATAAGAATTCTGGAGTCATATTTCTGCCAAACCGAAATCATAAAGATGATCTCTGTTTTTTAAATGCCCCATCCATCTCAAGGGAGCCATATGTACTTGCACACACTGTGGTTTACTCTGTATTGTCCTCATATATTTTGTTATTTATAAAATTCTCTGCGGCATAGTATACTGAGCAGACTTCTGTGAGGAGGAATGAGATTTTCTCAGTTGGATTTATGTTGTATGGTTTACAGACAAATGAGGGCACAGATTAAAAAATACACTCACGGCTCACATACACAGATGCCGTGATGCCGGAATCCAGATAATCCCTGTATTGCTAAGATATCTGCTGAGATTCATTGATGTGGTCAAGTCTACACAAGCTACCTCAACGTTAACATCATTCACTGATACCCAGTTAAAGAAAATGCCACAGAGGAATAATCAAAATGTCTGCTACATTGAGAGATGTGTTTTTTCTGATAATGTGCTGTTATTTTTATTTTTTGAAATGGCATTGCATTTTTGAAATGCCCTTTGATATCTCATATTAAATGCACATGAATAATACATGCCAAGGTCAAGGTTTTTCATTAGTTCTTTAAAGGATCTACTGAGGTGCCTGTGTCCTTACTCAAGGGCAGGACATCTGGATCTTACTTTCTGTGCATGCCTATTACTTACAGTCTATAACCATTCACAAAATGAGACCATGAACTCAGGTTTAAGCCTGTTGTCAAGTCATATTGGATTGGTTGCTGCTTACACATCATTGCTAAATGACCTCTAATATGGTTATTATATTTTGGATGCAAAAATGTAATGTTCTTATGTGTCTAGCTGTATGTAGATATTTGGAAAACTATCAGAATCACAATCAGAATACTTTATTCATCCCTAAGGAAATTATGTGGGTTACAGTTGCTCCAAGAAAGTAACAGTAACAGACTAAACTATTTAAATAATACATTGTGTTACAGAGTTTACAAATTTAAGAAATAGCACGAATATATACAAATTGCTCAATTATAAATATTAAGACCATTGACAAGAATATTACAGAAGGGGGAATATTATAGGGGTGGAATATATATGACTGCCATTTGACCTGTGAACTTTGTCATTTGCTATTTTACTGTAGCGCATGTGCAAAAAGGGTGTAACTATTACAGTGTTTATAGTGTGTTAGATGGAGGAGTTGTACAGGGCGATGGCCACGGGCAGGAGTGATTTCCTGTGTTGTTCAGTGGGGCTTTTTGGTGATATCAGTCTCTCACTGAATGTGCTCCTGTTACTAGCCAGCACATCATGGAGTCTGTGAGGGTCATTGTGAACAGAATACATGTTTTTATTGTATATTTTAACCATGGCTTCTGCACTATATTCTTCCTTCTTATTTTAAACGGGATCAAACGGATGGAGACAGCAGGACTCATGGTGTATTGTGATTGGTGTGTGGGGTTAGGGTAGGTTGTCTCAGAAAGCATGACTGATCCAGTTAGAGTACCAACCAACAGGGCTGAACATGAAAAAGCAGTTTGCTGCAGTACCTTTCCAACAGAGGCCCCTATTAAAATAACAAACAACACAGTATGTCGCAAATAAAGGCTTTGGATCTTACAGCTAAGTGCCTCCTTTGTGAAATTATTAAAAGGTGCATTTTTATTATTCACCTTTCAAAATTATGATGCTTAAAGTTATGCCTTACTAGACACTGTGACAAGTGATTATTGTCTCATCTTGTTCAGCATTCAGAGATACATGCAAATGATAAAGAAAAGAATCAGACATGATATGGGGTTTTCAATTAGATTCATGCCTTGCTCATCATATTTCAAAACAACAAGATAACCCCCAGCTTTAGGCTTTGCAGTGGTACAGACCTCAACCCCACAGGCATTAAGACTCTTTGACAACACTCCAGCAACCTTTTTGTTTCACCTTTACGAAGTTGTGACATTACAACATTATTTGTCAGTTGCAAAGATGGCCCCATAGCTATGGAGGACCACAAGAGCCACATCAAAATAAAGAATTCTGTGCTTAAATAATAAATTGTACAATAAATGTTTGTATACTTCAAAGCTAACCCAGTAGTTAATCCAATAGTTAATCCCAAAGCTAATCTATTTGCTAACATAATAGCTAATCCATGCACGGGAAAGGGAAATGGATTTTCAAATGAGGAGTGGAATCGCCAAATCTTTGATTTTTGAATTCATTCATATATTTCCCTTTTTTAAATTGCATTTTAAAAGTGATTTTGAAAATTTGTTTTTTAGTCTGGAATTCAAAAATGGTTTTAGAAATTAGGTTTTTATTGAGAATTTAATTCTTTTTTTGTGAAATTCATTTTTGATTTGAAGTATGTGTTAATGGATTGATTATTCATTTTAAAATTTAAAGTGATTTAAAAATAGTGTTTTTATTTTAAATTAAATTATTAAATAATAAATTACTTTAGTAATGTTTGAATAAATGAAATAATTTAAAAATCGTATTTTTAATTATTTTATTTAAATTCATTCATAAATGAATTTATGCATAATTCACTGTACAATTCATTGTTTATGCACAGAATTCTTAATTTCAATGCGTGTTGTTTTATCAATAATGTTGCGATTTTGGTCAATTGTGCATTTATTTTCTGTTTGAAATCTATAAAAAACATCTTAATCAAAAGATTAATTAAATCCCCCTCAATTCAAAACTTGACTGCCACACCCAAAGGTCAAATTGTTGTATTTAAACACACCACCACAGAGCAGACGGGAGAACGCTTGATCCAAAATCAAAGTAAACAGCACTCGGCAGGTCCAGTCTTTGTTGTACCAGAGACGAAACTGGAGGTGGCACACAAATCTTTTAAAGTAGCTTAACCAACGCCACAGGGCAAAACTGCTAAATTATAGATACCTGGAAAACTAAAAGTGCCAGTTCTTGTAATGGAAAAAAAAATGTAAGCAACATGGGAGAGTGAGAGAGAGAAAGCGCTCTTTTTGAAAATGAAGCACTGTATGACAGTGAAGAGAGGTGGATTTGGCATTAATATTTTATCTTTCTAATCCTCTCTTTCCACTCACTACTTTTCTCTGTCTCTCCCTGTTTCCGAAGAGGCCAGTTCTGCTTCAGTGTCTGTCTTCGCTGAGGCGTTTCATCACCTTGGCCACTGCTTCAATCTCAGCCCCTTGCTCCCATCGAGACCAATCCCAGGTCACGCCTGCCTTCAATTCATGACAGTCCAACACTGACAGAGACTTAATAATGAATGAATAAAAGATGTATCAAGGTGGATATTTCTCTTGCCGTTAAGTCAAACAATGTCTTTTCAATCACACAATCACACTCTCTTACATACAATGCATACTTTTTTATTATGTCAAGTTTTTCTCAAGCATCTCTTCTTAAGATCTCCACCTCACCGGCCACTACACTTCTCTGTCGTTTCTGCACTAATACTACATTCAGCACTCCTACTACCGCCACCCACAGACACGTGTTCTTGTACTCCTGCAACCCCATGTTTCATATTACACCAGCTGCTGCTGCACAGTATGAGCATTAAGCTCATGCTGATATGAGGGCATTGTCAATTAGGAGAGAGCTGTAATGTAAAACTCTGGGGTGCTCTCAATGTGAGGCTAAGCACCATTTTAATCAGAAAACAATCAAAGATGACATTAAATTCAAACAGGAATCTGACAGCTAATCCCCGGCATGTCATCATAGAAATGCCAATTTAATGGTGATGGGGGAATTTGCTCCCCATATCTTTGGAAGTTTTCCATTTCGATTGCCAGATTATTTTGAGTGCTATAATACTGTGCATGTGTGTTTGTGTGTTTGTGCATTTGAGTTTGTGTCTTTTCACTCCTTTTGTTTCCAACATTTGCCCATCAGGTGAAATTACTTGCTAACAGCTATTAAGTGACAAACTAACATTTTCACCCCTGACACGGTGGCAGGTTTAACAAGCTGTACAACAGTCCTCAGGAAGTGTTTCATGTCTCACCTTTCAGCACTAGCATCTCTAGAAATCCCTTCACTTCCTCTCACTAACCTGGAGGAACCTTGTGCTACTAGTCTCTCTCTCCCAAGAGAGCGAGACATAGCAGGGCTGGTAGCGTGTCATCACCTCATTTCGCTGCTCTTCTCACCTGCACAGGTTATGTAGTGGATGATGTGCAGAGGTGATTTGAAAGACAAAGTGAATAGTATAAAAAATAGTTAGATCCATAGTTTATTTGACAAAGGCACAATTTTGTAGTTTTGTCTCTGTTTGATTTGTTACTTTGATTTTAAATCCTTTACCAGCTAACCGTAAGCTGTTTCGAGGTCACAATGATGAAATATTGGAAACTCAGTTTAGTTTCATTGTTCAGTTTATTTTTCCACAGCACTCCCCAATTTTTAGATGCGCAAAAGTAATTTGACAGTTGTCTGCGATTGCCAAGCAGTTTTAAAGGCAGGTAAGGCCGGTATGCTTGCTGTGGCAAATGGAGCAGAAATAATATATGAAGCCAATTCGAAGTGTTTATGCTTCGTTGTAAATTTAAATATAAGGTCCAGAAAGCTGTCACTGCAAGAAAAAGACAGAAAAACAAAAATCCTATTTGAGACATCAAAAACACAAATAAGTCTGAGAAATTACAGAAGAGAACTAAAGTCCATTATTTCCATGATTTAAAAAAAAGTCAAGTAGCTTACCTGAGGAGTCATATCATTGTCAAGGTCTGTGGTTAAGACATGCTTCATTTAATGGAAATATAGATTGTTTACAACAATGTTCAAATCACTGAACAGGAAGACCAGATTAGACTGTGCCAGAAAACATCTAAAGGAGCCTGCACAGTTCTGAAAAACAAATGAAACCAAAATGAACTTGCACTAGAATGATTAGAAGAGAAAAGCATGGAGAAGGAGAGAGACAGCTCTTCATCCAAAGCATACCACATCAAACATAGTGGAGGCATGGAAGCAGGTCACTTGTGTTTAATGACGATGTGGCTGCTGAAAGCAGTAGCAGGAGGATTTGTGAAGTGTACAGAAGTATACTCTCCGCTCTGATTCAGCCAAGTGTAAATGATGAAAGTCTCTCAAGGCAAAGAAATGGGAAATTCTTCTTCAGTCAGTCACCAGCATGCTTTTCAGGTACTGAAGACAAAACTGAATGTAGACATCCAGAAAAATGCAGCAACTGAAGGTGGCTATAGTAAAGGCCTGACAGAGCACATCAAGAGAAGAAACATAAGTTCTAGACTTCACGCAGTCATTGAGCATAAATGAGTTTCAACCTAGTATTAAAAACAATTCTTATATTTACAATTATGTATTAGCTTGTCCGGTTAATTTTGAACTCCTGAAAATGGATGCCGTTGTATGAAAACCTTTGTAATTCCTAATCAGTTAGTATGATGCTTTTGTTAAACAGCATTAATCAAAGCAGCAAGTCTGCACTTCAGTCACATCTTGATTGTTTGATTTAAAATCCAATGTGTTGGTGTACAGAGGGAAAACTACAAAAAGTGTGTATTTGTCCTACAAATTATGGACCTAACATGCATTAGGAGAATGTACACGATCTTATAAATAATGAAAGCCCACAGATGCTGCTCTCAAAATAGTCAACATGGCAGCCTGATATGACGGTAGGCGGATATCGAATATTGGATTGCATCTCTCATTCCTGCAATCGATAGTTGGCAGGTCAGCCTCTCTTCAGTCTGAGAATCTGACACATCAAAAACAAAAGGGATATTCAAGGTTGACAGGCCTGGAGCATGCCTTCAAGCTCTGGCCCACGCCTTAGTGAACAAGGTGAAATTACATTATAATAGACAAGAAGAAGAAACATTCGTAGTAAAGCAATAAGTAATGAAAACGTATTTTTCTTTAGCTCTGACTACAATGCAAATGATTTATAAGGAAAACATTCAAGCAAAAAGGGAAAATTAAGGGAAATTAAGTATGATTACAGTCCTCCCTCATGAGTGCTCTTCATTGTGACATTAATTGCACAAGCTCTCCATAATGAGTCAAATGTTGTGAGGGTAGATATGGGAGTTGGGGAGCTTTGTATTGTATCCTCTTGGGGCTTCCTGCTGCTCTCCCTTTCCTAATGTCTTTCAATTAACCATTAGAGTTATAATGAGGAACAGTTTGACTGAAACAGGTTAAGAGGGTGACGATCTGCGGGATTTCTGCTCCTCATCCACACACTTGAGAAAAGGTTATCAGGGCACATCTGAAATAGTTTCCTTCAATCTGAATGATCGTTTGCTGAAAAGCTTATTACTCATGTTTTCACACAACTGTCAGCCTCTGCCTGTCCACACGATAAGTGACTCGGAGAAATTTCGAACAATGCACCAACAGCCACTAACACGGAGATAAGGTTAACAGCTTTTTAAAAGTGCTGAGTTTCGGAGCTGTAATTTTTTTCCCTGGCCCTTCCCCTCCCTGTTTAGTCGGCTTATCGTTTCCAGCAGATGACCGAGCACATCTCTCAGTGTGCTAAAAGCTACTGCTGATTTGCAAAGAATATCACTGGCAAGGTGATGTAATTCATTCTGGTAAACATCAGATAATAAAGACTCCCAGCTATACTGAACAGGATAATTAAAGACTACAGCAAGGCAGGAAAATTGTTCAGGTAGTTTAGTTTTAATGGGGAAGAAATACTCTACTGCTGCCTTTCAAATTGGCTTCAGAATTACACTTTGAATTTATATATCTAGACGAATTGAATGTAAATTTAGGAGCTTTTGGTTTATCTAAAATCAATCTAATGTGCAAGAGAAGTGTGTCAAAGTAAGAGGACAATAATCTTCAGACTCCAACTTCTTGATCCTGAGCTGTTATCAGGTCCCTGAACAGATTTCTCCTCTTACTGTCTGAGCTCTGGACATTAGGTCCCCACAGCTCAAGCCTGAGAAGATACTAAATATATCTGGTGCCAGCGTCTAAATCCCATTTTAAATTAATTCACTTCAACAGAGTTCTTAGTCGTGCAGCACTCTGCCAAACTCACTCTGCCAACTGGGCTTCATAAAATGGTAATGAGAACGGTACTGTCTGCTGACAATGAAATAGACACAGCAACACAGATGCACTGGCAGTGGCTCCAGATTGGCTGTTTATTCCATATTGAAAATATATTTATGATAGCCAGACTTTGTCTCACTGCATCAATGTCTATAATACAAAAAAAAACCCCATTCACTCTGAAATGAGCACCTTCTTAGACTGACACCAGCACAATAGTCTGTCAAATAATAGAGCTGTTTGTCCTACTTCTCCTGTGATTACTCCTGAAAATGGTTCATATTTGACAGGAGCAAAATCACAGCTGCAAATCAATTTGTCATAACTTCTCGGCTGGGGGTAATAGTGCTTTAAAAACTCAAGAGCAAATGCTCTGTTAACTCTGAGCTCAGAGTGCACTGCCTGCTATTTCTGTAATCTAGCTTCTCTTTGCTGAAGTCCCAAGTGAACAGCAAACATCTTTTGTTAACACTTGGAGCGTTGTGCAAGACCTAAACTCAAAAGCAACTTCAGAAGGTATTAATATAGCACCATCTATACAGGATAAAACTTAGGGGACTATAAATCTGATACAGTTGTTCATCTAAAACGTCAGCTGACAAGGCAAGTTGAGATGCAGATCCAAGCCTATTCAACCTCTGTATGGAAATCTGATGTTCTGTCTGTGCAGAAAGATACTACGAATGAAACTCACTGACAGCCAGGATGCTAACAGGAGCAGTATTTCGCAACAACCACATCTGACCAGATTCCAGGAAAACTAAACAGCTGTAATGGCTGATTTCAAAACTCAAATTAATAATCAAACCTGTGACTTCTTGGATGTTAATTGGTCACTTGTGATGACAAACCCACAAAGAATTGTTGTTACGCTATGACGCCGTTGCTGTTCTCTCCAAGTGTTCACGCGTCTCTTTCAATGGAAATATAGCGCAGAACCATTGTGACTTTGGTGCCTGCTGTTTTTTACATTTTTGTTATATATCAAGATTGGTGGTGCTTTCAGAGGGAATCTAGGATTGAATCTTTAAATCCTCTGTGGCAGCCCCTCTGATAGTCACTGAAGTCAGTGGTTCGTCCTTTAGGCCAAGCAATTTTGTGCTGCTCTGTTAATTCCAGTTTTTTGGCACCACTGCCAGTTTTTGGGGGGGAGTTGCTTTCTTTTTCATAGGTGTTGTACTAAATTAATAGCTTGCACTGGTACTGAGTAGGTGAGAACGAGATTTTTGCCACAGTAGGCAGTTATTACCAACAAAGTACCTCTTAGGACACCCCCCAGGACAAAGCAAACACACCATTTCAGCTATAAAGTTGATCAACAATCTGCATGTGATGTGTTTATGAAAAAGACATTTAAAAGCTCTTTATTAATTAATCTGACAATTTAATGAATGTTCAAAAATCTGTTGAAAAGTATGTCAGCTTTTAACTCTTTGCTTTGGTGATTTATGATGACTTTATAACTTACAGCTTTCTGTTAGGTTTTCCAGTTCCCCCTTCTTTTCTACATTTTCAATTTTCTGTTTTTGCGATGTTACCTCTATGTTTCTTTCATCTTTATAATCATGCTGTTCTTACAGTTTGTGTCTTTTATGTAAGTCTAGATTGGATAGGCTTGTAACCCTCACATATATGCCTTTTGTCAGTTCTAAACTCTGACGTAGTCTTGCAAAACACTGCTTTCTTATCTTGATGATTAAATGCTCTGTAGAAGCAATGGGAGTGTGTTTGATTTCTGCTTCTTTTTAGCCCATGCTCTCTGCTGTCATGCTATCAAACCACTCATTGTTGCAATTCCTCTGTGGATTTCTTTTAACATTTCTTTCAACCTTTGAAGTCTCTTAAAGCAGACAAGTGTTGAAGACAATGAAGACAAATGAAGACTTGCTGTTAAGCCTCATTATTGTAAACCACTCTGCTGCATAGATTTGCAGCCGTGGGCATTCAGACTTCAGAGGGAATGTCTGCAGTTGTCTTAATCATATTGGGAACAGCAATTTATCTCATGTTTGACTCATATTGGTAGTTTTAGTTCAAGTGAGTGGCACACTGTCTCACCAGCTCATTTGATTCACAGCCTACTGCAATCTAATGCAACAGACCTGCAATACTTTTACGGCTCATAATCAAGTTTTGCTGTCTGAAAGTAGTAAATACAGCTCCGCAGTTATTTGGCTCTGTGGTGTCGTGTTGAACTGCATTACATTTAAAGACATTTTTATTGTTTCGTCCAGCCCTGTTTAAATATGGATGGATGAGGAGGACAGAACAGTAGACGGGCGTTGTAGACCAGCTGAGGATTAAATGCTGTGGTATGTGGCATTGGTCAGTGCCAATTTTAACGTTTATTAAAATTGGAAACACTCTTCAATGCAGTGTGCTCCAACAAAACATCACCACTAAGAAGAGCTTTAAAATGCCCATAGAGTTGAATTACCACATCTCTCCAGAGTCACAGGAGACTGAACATAAAATTTCCACTCCACACAGAGCATGTGTTTTACCAGTATACAGAATAAATTATGTCATTCTGTAGGTTCAGGTTAACAGGGTGAATTCTGTTACGATTAAGTGGGTCTGTGGGAAGTCTAATCTAATTTATTTTCCTTGCCCTGACTATGCAGAGGTCACACGAAGACTTCCTTGTATGACCTTTGAAACTGTTGTATCAGCTCTCTCAGTGCTCTACCGCCATAGCACTTTGAGTGACTATAATTGATGCTGAGTAGGCCATCCTCAAGAATTACAAATTAGCATCTGGTTGGTTCATGGGCAGAAGATTAAAGAGCATTTGTAATTTGGTCGCCTCTCTAAGGTAGAAGCGCACCAGGATGTTTACCTGGGCTTTTTTTCCCCGTGTGCTCACATCTGGCTGATTGAGGTTGTCATAATTCATCCATGAAAAGGTTAAAATCACTGGCAATAAATTCCACGTTATTGCTGGCGATTTATTCTCAGTCCCCTTCAGTTTTTGTAGACTTTCGAGTATTATATATTTGGCTTTACATTTTTTTCTATCCTGAAAATCCATACTGAGTATTTTATGGTGAAAATACATTATTAAGTGCTTGGAGAAAAAAAACTAAAGTTTTCTGACCCTTAAAACACTTCATAGAAGTCCATTAACAGCAACTATAGTGTCAAATCTTTTTGAAGGTTTTTACTGAATTTTCAAAGCTGGATTGTCCAATTGTTCTGAAAAGTGAATGCAAAGAGGCCGTTAACATCCTATTTTAGGTCTCCCAGATTTTTTTGGCGTTTAAATCTGGGCACTGGCTGGGTTACTTAAAAATGTGTCCTGTGTTTTTGATACATGCCCTGGTTTACTGTTGGGCAAAAGTCTCATATCACAGGAAATGTGAGCAGGTTTTCTTGAAGAACCATCTATATTTATCCATTCCTCAATTTTGATCTGTGTTTCTGTCTTTGCCAATGAAAAGATCTTTGATAACCTCATGCTATTATTATTATCAGAAGGGTTGCCTGGTTTTTGCCAGACATTGTGGTTGGAGCATTGCCCAAAATAGCTTACATGTTGCTGCTCTATCAAAGGACTGATTGATGGTCATTCTTCTGGCAGGGTCCCCCGTCTCTCAGGGACGCTTCTTGACTGGTTAACCTCCCAGAGTTGGTCAGCTTTTCAGTTTGGCTGCATTGCTAACCTTAGAAAGAACTTCACAAATTCAAAACTAAAACTGCACAGAAAGTACACATAGATGAGCATTTTTTTTCCATTGCATTGAATATAATCCAATGTCTTGCACACAAAAAGGGTGCCGAGTGATTATGCATCATAAAACTGTGACAATCTGTTTTTGTATATATTTGAAGCACAAAACGAACAACTTTTAGTTACCACCATCATGATAAAGTATACTGTGCTACATATTGGGATGTCAGAATATCAAGTGAACTGCCATCTAAAAACACTGAAAAGAAAATTGAAGCCTGATAACAGAAACAAAAGGTTGCAGTTGAAAACACAACAAAGGCATCTAGGAGAGAGAAAAAAAGGCACAAACAGAAGCATCCTGGGGAAAAAAAAACGACCGGGAGATATGCCACAAAAGTTTCTTTTATGTCAGCTCAACTGGAGCCGCATAAGTAATTTCGACCATTTTCTGTTGCTCTGTGCAAATCCACAGTTTTCTAAATGATAACAAGAGCATAACAGAAGTGGGTTAGCCAGAAAGCCAGCTAAGCTAAACTAAAGGAATGATCCTGCCTTTTCTTTTCTTCTTTTGCTAAAAATCTGCCATCCTTTCAGTTTTTCCTCATTCATCTCATATCACTGAAAAAACATCAAGTTATCCACTAAGCCAAAATAAACTGTGGCAATAATGTGATGACAACTGATAAAACATTTATAGCTTGAGTTTGCCATTTAATTTCGATTTTCAAATCTAACGCCCCGCTGAGACACACGAAGCCCCGTGTAATCCATAACTGCCTTGCTTGCTTGTCCTCTTTCTCTGTCTTTCTGTGCAAACTCCCTCAGCTGCCTAATCCACTGGGGGACAAAAGACTTAAACTGCTATCAAAATAAGTGGTTCTGATCTCATATTTGAAATTTACTGACTCTGCATTTAAGCGATTGCAAGCCTTGCAGACAAAGGTCAAGCTCATCGTTTTTCTGGCAGGGTGGATACAAGGCTATGACTCTCTAGAGTCTGATAGGCCTTGTGAAAAATGCAGCATCACATGACTTTACAGTTGATTTTTTTTCCATAAAATGCCTTTTTTGGATTTTATAAGCAATGAAAATGATTGTGTACCTGCTTTTATACAGCAAATTGATATCGCAGACTCAGTGTATTGATTGTCTTGTGATTGTCCCATGAGAGTACTGCTACTATTTAATTTACTGCAAATCAATCTGTAGTTGCAAAGTGCATGGGTCCACTTGAATGGTTGTTTCGTCAATTAGTGGATATAATGTGACAGGTAATGAGGAATAGTTACTCAAAGCCTTAGAGACTGACACACTGGCTCCTGGATTTTTACCAACCTGGTGTTTTTCCTCTCTCTGTAAATTGTATACTAAGCTCCTGTCGCAGGGATACTCGCATCAACTTAACACACTTGACTGAGCTTCAGGCCCTCTGCAATTTTGTGTGTGTGTGTGTGTGTGTGTGTGTGTGTGTGTGTGTGTGTGTGTGTGTGTGTGTGTGTGTGTGTGTGTGTGTGTGTGTGTGTGTGTGTTTGTACGTGTGCATTTGTGGCAGGTGCTTTCCTCTGGGAGCCCTCGTTGCCAGAAAAGAATGAGGATGTGAATAGATGTGAATATAGGATACGCACACTCGGGTGCACCTGCAGAGATTGTGACAAAGACCACACAACAAAACAAGTATGCACACACACTAACAAACAGCACAGGAAGGAAACGCGAGATTCCAGCGCACATTATAACTTCATTTCATTGGTTTGTTTCCAAACAAGAAAAAAAAACCACTGTAAGAAACAGCGTGGATGTTATTAAGGCGTCAATAAAGTCCCTGCAACTTGTAATCAGGGCACAGTTTACAGTTTACAGTTTTTAGGGAAAAAAAGACATTATGCAGCTATTATATTTTTTTAATCCTTTATGAGAAGTTTGGGTCTATGTTAGTGTGAGGACAACAAATGAAAAATCAGTGGGGTCAGTAAATACTGAATTTATTAATTATATTAATCATTTCAATAGTTTTAGATTCACATTGCTTGTTTTATCATTAAGATTATGTATTGTCATTTTTTGTGTTATTAAAAGTTTGATTTCTGTGGGTTTGGAACATTTTGGGCCTTTAGTGTGACAACTGTTATCTTGAGACATTTTGAAAATAAATGAATCAATTATTGAATGAGAAATAATCAATAAGCAGTAATCAGGTATAAAAATAACTGTTACTTTGAGCCCTAGGATTTTTTTCTCCCTTTGTGTTGAGCAGCAACAGCTCTGTCCCTGGAGTACTATGTTCTACTGCTGCTGCACTGTATGTTATCACAAGTGTTTAGACAGTTGGACTGCAAATAGACTGCTTTAATGCTGCTGAACACACACATGCAAGCACACACCCACACACACACACACACACACACACACACACACACACACACACACACACACACACACACACATGTACACGCACGCACATTCCCGTGCACCAAAAAAAATAAATAAACAACGCTTCCATCAC
>VURO01007364.1:2141-13465 GCA_015108175.1 Pelvicachromis taeniatus
AATTCAACAGTGTTACTTCAATTACTGTTGAATCGTTGAAGTGAAAGGTGCGGTTACTGACAAATGTCAAAAAAACTTTGTCTGCCTGCAGTTTGTTAATGATTAGAGACAATTCCATTCATGCGCTGCACCTTCGTCTAGACAGAAAAGACATTTTGCTGTATACAACCGGCTAATGCAGTGAATACAAGAGTCTTTCGGCTGGCTGATTGAAAATGATTGAGTGGTGCTGAAGGTAATTGGATACTGCTGAAATAACCAACTGGTTCCTTTGGGAGTGACAAGGAAATACTGTTTAACAGCTCTAAAACAAAGACAGAACAAATGGCATCTGTTGTATTCTGGCTCATATCCAGCATTCTTAATGCGACCAACTTTGTGTACATGCCTTATATTATAACTTTACCTATTATCTAAATTATTTTTTTTTAATAAAAAAGCATGCCAATAGCAGAATACACCACTCTAACATAACAAATGAGGTAAAGCATTGGTTTTATTTTACTTAAATATAGCCATCCATCCATCCGCTTATCCCTTTCAGGGTCGCAGGGGCGCTGGAGCCTATCCCAGCTCTCTTGGGGCGAGAGGTGGGGTACACCCTGGACAGGTCGCTAGTCTGTCGCAGGGCTAACACACATAGACAGACAACCATTTGCATTCACAGTCACGCTCGCATTCACACCTATGAGCAATTTAGAGTTTCCAGTTAACCTAAAAAAATATTAATGAAAAGTTAAGATGGAGTTTTGGCAAAACAGCTGGTTAAATGCATTCTATTGAGTCAGCCAAGTGATCTTTCATAAATGCTCACCTTGTCTATTTTATTAGGCTGGACATGGTCAGATCTCAGGCTGTTCTGTTCCCTCTGCATCATCATCAGAGCTTTCCTTGCTAATGTACTAAAGGAGATTATAAAAACTTTTGAACACTCCATCTTACCATATTAAGTTAGCACAACGCACATTTCTGAAACTGTTCTATGGCCGTATATGTAATATACACTGGTTTTCTGCAGTTATAGTGCTCTGCAATATATTTATTTTCCTAAGATCTTGTTTTACCTTATTAAATATGTTTCTAAACAGCTTCTCTTATATTCTTACATGTATATAACGTAGATTATTTTTTAAATATTTTCCAACTTTAGATTTAGATTTATTTTAGTTATGTATTTATACTGCACAGTATGATGACAAGTAACCAAAAAAGTGGCTATTTTATTCTATTCTATTCTTTTCTATTTTGTTCTATTGAATAGGCTCTTGTTTACTTGCTAATGCTAGCTGTGTTTCAGACAAAGTGCAGATCGTAGCTGGAGAAGTGAAAGCAGAACCAGTGGCAGCTTGTCTTTCACACTGGTCTCCCATCACTTTACCCTGAAAGATGAGCACATTATCCACAATGTGCATGTGCAAACCACTAGAAAAAACACTTCCTGCTTCTCAGCTTGCCCAAATCAAGTTTTTGTTAGCAGGGGACGAACATACCTATAAAATGGAGACATCCACAGTTTCCTATGAGTAGGAAACAAGTGGAGCTTTCAGTAACAGTAGCTGAGTGTTGCCACAAGATGGCAGTAATGTAAATAGATTTTTCAAAAAGATGAGGAGCCTATTACAATGATCTTTGAGATGAGAAGAGATAGATCATTTTATTTTGGTACTTTTTAATTGATGTTTATTTTTACATTTGACTAGATTTACCTTGCTTGTCCTAAAAGTTTGCCATTGGATTACCCATATATACCACTAATATTGCTAAGAGCCGTAGGACTGGATTTCACAGCAGCTAACTGCAGCTTCTAGCAAACCTTTGCAACTGGTAGCAGAGCACTGATTGTTAGCATTGATAGTCAGTCACAAAGCAACCTTTAAGTCTTTGAGATTGAGGCCTTATACTGCACAGACTGACTGTACAGAATGTATTTATTTTTCACGGGAGATGGATTCAAGTTATAAATTAGAAAATGTATAATAATTTCATACTGTTCTCTCCTTGTGACATCTAGAATAGACTCCAACACTTCCTGGGATGCTAAATTGAATAAATGGAAGTAAATGGAAAGACGGATGTTTGTAATTTCATACTGCTTTAATATGTTTCCATGTGTGAGGTTAGCTGTGTGCTGTCAGCAGTTTTACACTACCTTACATTTGCAATCCATCATGCTCTTTATTTGCATTTTGGACACCAAAGGCTGGCTGAACATAATGGTCTCCCTGTATCTTTCACCAGTAACAATGAGATTTACATATTTTTTTAACAAGACAAATTATTGTATTGAATGTGTCAAACTCAAAAATTGGTGACCGATTTCTTTCAGCAATAGATTTACCGTGAAGAATGAGAAGGTTGCTAAAATTGGACTTCTTCCTGTTATTACACATTCCTTCATATTCCCTTAAATTTAGATTTAATTTTAAATATTGTCATATATATTACAGATTAAAACCCGACCCACCAGTCGCAGTCCAAACTGTTTTCTTCTCTACCTAGCTGAAATCTTAGAAGTAAATTTATCATGAAGGTGAGTGGGCTCATTATCTCGCTTCATCTCAGGCTGAGACAGTTCAACTGAAAAGAGACACACACGCTCAGGCTCGTTGTTCACTCACTACCTCTGGTAGAGTGCACCATGCACCGGAACAGACATTTGAAAGAGGTCATGAAGTTCACCCTCTTCTCTCCTCTTCCTCCTGTCTGAATATCAGCCTTTCCGTGACCTAGCCTGACTGGCAAGACACTATTTTCTTCTTCTCCTTCTCACTTCTCTGTACAAAGAGTAGCATCACGGCCTTGGTGAGTAATACTGGTGGGATAGCTCTGATGATAATGGGTTTTTGGTGCAATGTGCAAAGATGGAGTGTGAAGGCCTTGAGTTGGCCTTATCTTTTGTTGACGGGTAGAGCTCAGAGCTTGAATCCAGAGATGTAATGCAAGATCTGTTAGATCCTGTTTATCATTTGCTCTGGCTGGCTGGTTGATCTGCCTATTGCTGTTGTTGTTCTTTTTTTATATCCTTTGGCCTTATTTGAAGAGTATGTGTGTTTTATCAGGTCCCAAGCTTTATAACATTTTTGTTAATGGCTGAAAACTGATGGTTTGAAGAAGTTTGCAGCCATTTCTGAATTCACCCAGTTTCTCAGACCCAAGGTTGAACTGAAATCTTCTGTTACTAGTTGCTTGATCTGGTCTTTATGGTTCTTCAGCTTTTTTCTAACCTTATCTATCAGGCTTCAGTTGTCTGTGTCTTTGTTGGATAGAGTTGACTCTATTTGCATTCTGCCAGGATCCTATCCTTCAGACAGGAAATGTTAGACTTATCTTCTAGGTTGAGTCAGCCAAAGTAAAGCTATTTAGTGTTTAGCTAAAATGATATGCTGTTCTTCCTTTGTAATGCATATTACATGTTTGAATCCTATTTTCAAAGCTCTCAAAAATAAATAAATGTGTTTCTCAAATCATGCATTTTTCTTTTCTAGGGCAGTGACGATGGCGATGTGGACAAGAATAAATGCTGCACACTGTGTAACATGTCCTTCACCTCAGCGGTTGTGGCACAGTCACACTACCAGGGTAAAATCCATGCAAAGAGGCTAAAACTACTACTGGGAGAGCAGCCTGCCATCACAACCAAAGGTATACCCCTGTTAAAAATTCAATATGGGTATCAATGATGGAGGAGCTACATGTGTTCAAAGAGGATTTATAATTGAGTAGAAAATAATTAAGGAATGAGAGACAAGTTATAGTACTTAAGGCTACCAAGAAGATATGTGTTGGGAGACCCGTGGGTGTATATGTGAAATAAAATACAAGCCCATAATTTTAAATAATTATGTAACAGATCAGATTTTCTGTTCTCCCTATATTTCCAACCCTACTGTATCTGAGCTTAGGACAGATGCAATAGGACAGACTCTTAGGTCAGTGATCCAAAATATCACAAATAAAAGAGGTGCTGTAAGGGTCTTTGTATACTGCAGGAGCCCATAGGCTGTACCTATAGCATGCTCTGGGAGATGAGGAACAAATTATAATTATATTTATATAATTATATGTTTATTATACATATAATATAAATATAACTATAATTAGTTTTCTTCCTACTTTTGTGCTGTGTTTTGAAGTATATAACACTTTATCTCCTCGCAGTTCGTCACAAATCAATCATAAGACTTATGAAGCTGTGCTATAGCATGTAAGCAACTCAGAATTAAAGAAAAGGGTCTTTGTTTAGAGCACCTGATTCCTGATTTTTAACTTTTTTGCATATTTGTCACAGTTAAATATTTCAGATCGTCAAATGCTAAGGATGTCATGACCACTTATTAGGTTTAGAGACAGTTGTTTTTTCACATGTAGGTAGGTTTGAATATTTTTTTCCCTTAATAAATAAAATCATCAATTAAAAACATCATTGTATTTTGTATTTACTCAGGTTTTCTTTGTCTCATCTTAAAATTTGTTTGATAATCTGAAGCATGTAAATATGACTAACATGCAAAAGAAAGAAAACAAAATTCAAGAAAGGAAAATCAGGAGCGGCATTTACTTACATATACTGTACATACATAAATATTAGGCACGTTAGATTCCATCTAAAATTGATTTGTGTTATATTTTAATATAATTGCTTTCAACATCCATACATCAGTGTTTTAACTGCTTATCCAATTTAGCTGTTATTGCTCTGAACATGTATCTGTTAAATCTTTGTTGGAAATTATCACATTTTTACTAAATATGGCACTTTTTTGGGTACAAAAGGTACCCACGGTGGCAGCACGGTGGTCTGTGGTTAGTACTGTTGCCTGACAGCAAGAACTTCCTGCATTCTATTCCACCATCAGGTCAGCCTTTCTGTGTGAAGTTTGCATGTTCTCTCCGGGGGTTCTCTCCGGGTAGACCTACCCCCCAACAGTCACAAGACATGCTGTTAGTGAGGTTATGTTAATTGATCATTCTAAATTGCCCATAGGTGTGAATGTGTGGAGCGAATGGTTGTCTGTCTCTATGTGTTAGTCCTGCGACAGACTGGCGACCCATCCAGGGTGTACCCTGCTTCTCGCCCTAAGACAGCTGACAGTGGATAAGTGGAAGAGAATAGATGGCTGACCAAGGGATTGGCTCACAGTCTGATCTTGCATCAGCTGACATTATGATGTCTGACTCATGTCTAATAATCAGTATAATATGTATTTTACCTGATATAATTCAGGGTCTAATTACATGCCAACAGCAGGTCACGAGTTGGTGTGTTTGCATGTTTTCTTTTTTCATGAGTCTCTTTGTGCGTTATTTAGAGATAATCACCAGCTGCTCTTTACCTCAGGGTGATCAAAGGCTTCTGCCATTGTAATCTACTGAGAGCTGCTTACCTTGAAACCACTTGCATATTAGCAGTTGCGAAAATAATGAGCAAAGGTTACAGGGGGTGGCAGTGAATGGAAATACAGCAAACCTATTTTCAGATCATTTTAAAGCCCAACACCTGAGTCCACAGTGAGCAGCGTGGGTAACTGAGCTTTTTTTCCCGTAGCTTGTTGGTGCTCCAGTTGACCGGGTCATTGATATGTACTGCAGAGCTCTGTGGGTTTTTTTTGTGCTCTCATCGCTACTTTTCTTTTAATTTCTTGGATATTTTCAGCTGGCTGACAAGGCAGTGCATTTTTATAGTAGTATTATCTGAAGCCTCACAATGTTGGACTCTCTGAATTTATCCTGCATTAGTGCTGCCTCAGGCACTGCAGCCTTTTTCCCCTTCTAAAGAGGGAGGATTGAATCAGTAGATTGGCACAGAAACCTCTTGTCTTTGAGTTCATGTTTGACTTAACCTTCTGGCTAAAAACCTGAATAGAATAATTCCTTTCACCGCAGCAGCTCTAGAACAGCATTTACACTTGAAAGTAGTGGAAAGGTCCTCTGTTTTACTTCAGGCCAAAGGCAAGTTGCGTTTTCTTTGTATTGTGTTTGTGAACTGAAAAAATAGCAGGACAGATTATGATTTAAGTGAGGTCGAAATATTAAAGCTCTCAAAACTGTGGTAGTGATCACCAAATGCTGCTGCATAGTGGCACTTCCCTCTGCTGCATTCACAGCACAGCTTCCACGTGTGGGCTGTTCTTTTTGATTCTGGGGGTCTAAATTGATCTCTTGCTGCTCATGCTTTAGCTGGTTCAAATATTAATGATCTGAGGCAGTCATTGAAAAAAACCTGATGCCAAACAGAGTTTTTAAATTCTCAGTGTAGTCTGTCAAGTTCATAGTTATACTGCTAAAGAGTAATTTTGCACTCTGTCTCACATAAGTCATTTGAATTACACTTTCCTTAGCCTTTTTATGCATAACTTAAAAATAACAAGTTTTAGAAAAATACTTTTTTTAATGTTATTTTGCATTAATATTGTATTTCTGGAAATATTAACTGGGTGTGCTTTTGTTCTGCAATAATTCAGTAAAAATGGCATGAATTTCACCTCCCAGGATATTTCTGTGGACAGATTGTGATCACTGAGTCCATACATGGCGTTTCCCATTGTTCATATAGTTCATTGTCTGTTTAGAGTAAATACCACTTAAGTCTGTTTTGTCTCTCATCCTCACTGCTGTTCATGTCTCCAGGGTGCTTAGAGGCAAAAATCAGTATTTGAAATGAACCTTTTGACTCACCACCGAAGGGTACTGAAAAAATCCACTTGTTAAGCTTATTTCTTTATTAGGCAAACTGTTGACTCAGCTTTTTGTATCTTGTACATTTGTTTACATATATTCCATTTGGGTAATAGGATATAATGCTGAATTCAGCCATAAAGAAGCCAAAATGTGAAGCAGGACTTTCTAAATATGTTAATCAAGTCAGGCCTGAGAAAAATTCAAGAACTCTTGAACTTCACCATCATCATCATCATCATCCACTTTGCTGTCTAAAGCCTTTATAGATTTAACTTTCCAAATAGAAAATTTACCTGGCATGTTGTGCTTGACAGGAAGTAACATCCACATAATGATGAATTAAAGCTCATTCAAGTGCTATTTATATGTATACTATAAGTATGTTATTTCTGACCTCTTCTTAGACATTGAAATGAAAAGCATGGGAACCAATGAATAATTAGACTTTTGGTTAAAGTCCATTTACAAAAATATATATTTTTTGTTTGGAAATGGCTGGCATATTTATATAGAGGAAGTTATTTCCCTCCTACTATTGTAAAACCGATTAAAGCAGAATAGTGCAAACTCAAATGTAGAGCACGCTAAGAGCTCGGATTGAATAAAGAACTAAAAGTCTGAATGAAAACTTAAAGGTGGTAGCAAAGCCTCACAGATGAAGAGTGTTGATAAAGGAAAATAAAAACAAAGTCCCAGGGAAAGTTTACAGGGAAAAAAAACGAGAAGAAGATTGAAAATGCATGAGGATACAAAAATCCAAGCAAATCAGACAACCAAGAACAGTTAGAACAGTTAGGACAGGCTACTGGCTGGAAAACTGGGAAGACGACCTCAGGCACAAAGCCTATCAAGACAAGTCAGGCAGGTCCAAAGGCATAGCAGACTGTTCCAGAGGGCACTGTGACTGAAGGGCAGACTGGCAAGACTGGTTTGGGGGACAGGTTGAGTAGACAGATGGGACTAAAAGCTACGGAGCTTGCCAGTGACAAACACAGAATGTCTCTGGAGGCTGGGCAGAAAGCCATCAGCAAAGTTCTGGAGATTGGTGAGAGAGGTTGGCTTTCTGCACAGACTTTTCAGATAACGTTACACGATCGCATGGTGCCCAGATGTTCTGATCTTGAAGGTTTAAAGTTAATCCTTATTTGGATCTAATCTTGTTGGTCATTATTAGCTGTTTTCACTCCCTTATATCCCACCAGTGGCTACCCCAGTCTATCTTCTAATCTCTCATTTACTGGGATGAATGATAAACACAGAACAGCCGTGTTTATTTAAGGACATATCTAACAGTTGTATTATGAAGTGCATGTACATTTAACACTAACTAAGCAGTATTTTAAAACAAAATTAACGGTTGTAATGTGGTAGAAGAACACAGCCAGTGAAGGCGTATGTCTATGTCTAGCATCTGCTATGCTGTTACTATACATTTCACACTGACTGCAGACAACTATTTAATGATGTAAAAAGTGGATTAAACATGATTTTTGTTTGTTGGTTTCATTTACTGATTCAGGTTTAATAGGATACCTTTTGAAACCTTTGTAGTGTTTTAATGTTCAAAAACATCCATCCATACTCTTATTCAGTTCAGGGTCATTGGGAGGGTGGAGCCTATTCCAGCTACCGTAGGGTAGAGTACATACAGCCAAACCAGACAGGCAGACCAGATGGGGGATTTGAACCTTCTTGCTGTCAGGAAATAGTTCCGACCACTATAAGACTGTTCAAAATGACATAAATATATCTGTTTAGTCTTTAACTAAAAATTCCAAAGAAATAAAGAGATACCTTGACTTTAGTTTCAGAGGTTGTAGTTGTACTTTAGAGACATCGTGAATGCTGAGAAATTCTGATGTAGTGCTCAGACAGCACCCTTTGCTTTTTGCTCTTTCTGCCACATGTCAGTGACAGACATAGCCATTAACGAGGCCATCTGTGTCCAATGGTTCAGAACAGAGGCAGAACCATCTCAGTCAAAAGAGGGGGTGGCACGGCTATCAATCGCACTGACATCTATCAAACTCCCGGGACACCATGGACCCTCTTCTCCACCTGACAGACACATTCAGTTTTGTTGACTGAATTTGCTGACATCCATTTTTTGAGAATCATTTGTATTGCTAAAAAAAATCACTTATTCAGAACTTGCATCTTTTTTAGTGTGAAAACGACAGCAATGAAATTGAAACCGCTCCATTAACGTTAGACTCATATATTACCCTGAAGCACAGTGAAATTTTTTTATTTGTGTCTGTTTCAATACAGATGGGTTCAAACCATCAGATGAAAATGAAGCTATTCGTAAAAATGTTGAGTTTTTTCTTTACCCAGAAAAACTCCAGTCCCGCTGAAATAAAAGAAATGTTAGCTTTGCACTGAGTTTTTTCATCCCGTGAAAGTGTAATTTAAATCTTCTCTATTCTAAAGGCACCCAGATCTGTCACAAATGCATAATGTCATAAAGATAAATCCAGGGCGCTGTGAGGCCCCAGCTATTGATTACTGCATAAGTCACATCAGCCGACTCTGTTGATCCACCTGCCTCTCGGGATGCGCTGTTGTTCTGCTGGCTGTCATCCAGCATACAGCTGCAAAAACTTCTAGCTCTCAAAGCACTGACACCAAAGGTTCACACAGGACATGCTGTAAAAAAAAAAGCCTCCAATAACACTAATGAGAATTTATAGCATCATGGGAGAGCATTATAAACTTTACTTGATGTTATTTTTGCCTTTGAACAGACGCTGCACATCATCTTCTTGTCCCCAAAATGCCTATTCAAAACCCACGATGAACATTCGAGAAATGCACCGTCATCAATCTCCAGTCTCAGACACACACACGGAAAAGTCCTGCGTAAGCGATTGTTCTCAATTTCAAACTTTTTGAAGATGCGAGAATCTCATCTGATAGTTGAAATTAATCTTTAATGCTTTACCTGCAGGCACAGACTTACACAAAGCTTCTATAAGCTAACCAGTAACCCTAGTTTGCCCTTTTACTTGGGCACCGTTGTGTTAAATTTGAATATTTCCACTGACCCACATAGCTCATGCTCAGCTGCACACAGTTTCTGTTAAATGAACTGCTGGTGTTGCAATATATTGCAATACACTTTCTATTTTAGAGCACAGGCAGGCTAAACGAGCGTTGATTTGTCATTAGTACTTTTATATAATCACAGCCACATTTATTTTTGTATTTCTTAAGTCCCTATTTTAACATTCTGGCTTGTCTCCCATCGTCTGTGCCGTAAGCACAATAGTTTGCATGAGCTGCATTTCCTTTAACATCTGCAGCTTAATGTGGGGCTGCTTTGCTCCTGCACTGATTTACTGAGAAGTGATTTAGAGAAATCTGGAGCTAAATTGTTCATATTGTAAAATAGCTGTTCCTCTTTTATTACGTTTATCCGGAGACATTATCTCAAGACTTTAAAATGTCTTTGTCTGTTAACATATAATCAACGGCTAGCCTGCATGAATTAAAGCTCCTGTATTTTTATATTCCCTTGTGGTTCCCTGTTGTTTCTCAAACATTCTAATTGGACACTGCTAGTATTTGCAGCATTTTAGACATTCACACATTTGTATTTGAAGGATTTTGCTCTGAGAGCAAAGTGAAAGTGGAGCAATTAGAATGGTACACGTGTAGAGAAACATGTGGTCATAATGGTTACATTTTACATTAATTAGTTTCATTTGTTGCAGCACGGTGGCACGGTGGTTAGCACTGTTGCCTCACAGCAAGAAGGTCCTGATTTCAATTCCACCATCAGGCCGGGGTCTTTCTGTGTGGAGTTTGCATGTTCTCCCCATGTTTACGTGGGTTCTCACCAGGTACTCCGGCTTCCTCTCACAGTCCAAAGACATGCACTTAGTGGGGATAGATTAATTGGAAACTCTAAATTGCCCATAGGTGTGAATGCGGGAGTGACTGTGAGTGCGAATGGTTGTCTGTCTATGTGTGTTAGCCCTGCGACAGACTGGCGACCTGCCCAGGGTGTACCCCGCCTCTCGCCCTAAGATAGCTGGGGATAGGCTCCAGCGCCCCCCGTGACCCTGAAAAGGATAAGTGGATGCAAAAGGATGGATGGATTTGATTAACTAAATGGAATTTTTATACTTTTATTTTGCATGGAGTTTGAAACAACCATTTCAGCATCAATGTCTCTGAATTAACTGTTATAACTTTCATCATACACGGACCTTCTATCTGGTGCCAAAGCCCAGATTATTTTTCTGTGTTGTTATGTTTTTGAGGGACAAGATTGCAATTTATCAAAACTGTTGTTAAATGCCAGTAGTATAATAGTATGTGAGCATGTTAGAAAGTCACTGTGGCAAAGTAGTGCGTGAGCGCAAATCCCCAGACAGCGCTGACAGGTGTGGTTAGTTTTGCGGGTTCTGTTTTCTAAACACAGGTGATGCCAGTTCATTTAAATATAACATACCCAATCTACCAAGAGCAGAGCAAGGTCGCAAACTAAGAGATGATATTCAGCTCTCAGTAACTAACTAACAGGTGCAGAAAAGCATATAAATATAGATCATACCGTGTATGCTAAATGTAGGCTGCAGCAGTCTGGCCACCATAGTCACCATAGACTATAAGCTGTGAAACAATGTGATGGCAGTACA
>VURO01007365.1:6277-25224 GCA_015108175.1 Pelvicachromis taeniatus
AGCGACCAAGCCGGGGAAGGAGGCTTGTAAAAAAAAAAAAAAAAAAGAAGACCTCCCTCCATTTTTTTCTTCTTCTTCTTTTCCCCATAGTTGAGGCAGTTGTCGGTCAGATTCCTGTGCTTTCTCATAACCGCTGATCACAGAGGCCTCCGTGCAAGGAGCATTGTGGGAAATGATCAGAGGGGCGTTTGTCTTTGAAGGAGAATGAGAGCAGCAGCAAATCTTTAAGTCCTTTCCTGTTCCTCTTCCTGTCAAGCTGCCACCTGGACTGAAGGAGGCGGGAGTGAGAGAGTGATGGTGCCGTTTGTCTAAATGACTTAATTGAAGTTCAAGTTGGCGCAGGAAGTTTTAGAATGTAACATGAATGGTGCGATTGAATGTCTTTGAATTATTTATTTGTGAGCTTGCTTTTTATCTTTTTATCTGAGATGCCGAACTCTCACTCAGCTGTTGGTTACCATATGGGGTATAATACCTGTCTCATTTTCGTTTAAAGGAGCAATTTCTAATAGTTTTTTTCTTCTTCTTTCGATCAATGCCCTTCTGATGTCTGTGTTATAAAATGAAGCTACAGCTAGCAGCCACTTATGTTAGCTCAAAGACTGAAATCAGGGGCAAAGGTGACACATTTTGTCTAGTGGCATGAACATCCTGGAGCCTCCACTGTTTTGCTGAGCTTGATTTATAGCATCCACATGCTCTATGTTGACACTTAAGACATGGACCTCAGCAGCTGTGACAGTACAGGGATGATACTACTGTCGCTTGTTCATTATGTTAATATAATAGCTATATTCTATTAATTCTGATTTTTTTTTTTACAGCTTCTGCTTTATTTCAGTAAATGCAGCTGTTGTTCATGATTTATTTAACAGCTCAGTTTTACTGAGATCGCTCGCAGATTTATCAGTACACTAGTATAAACAGCGATGCTGTCCACTATGGTGGGATTTAGTGCAGCTCTGTACAAGCTTTAACCTGACAGCTTTTTTTTGCTGGTCAAAAACTGAAAGTGTTTCTGGAGAATTCTTAGACCATTATTGTCAACAATCTGTATTTACATATCTGTCAAATAACTAACCAACCCTAACCTCAATTGAGTGGGTGGTGTAATAAAAACTAAATAAAATGAACTACATGAAAACACAGGACTGCAGATATGTTCTTTAATGCAGTAGCGCTTCAAAGCGTATTTTCCACTGCAGGCTGCAGCGATGCGGTTCTCACCAGGGACCCCGGGAATAACCTGTGTCACAACTAATCTGCCAGGCTCCCCTGATGCCATCCAGACGCCCCATCTCGAAACACACACCGGCTTCTTTGTTTGCTTCACTTGAGGTTTAGGCGCTTTACTTTCCACTAAGTTGGACTCGCACTAACACGTATGCAGATGTATGCAGGCTTACACAGGCACACACTTTACATAGGTATTTGGATACACACTCAAGTGTATTACTTACTGTACACTCCACCACACAACCACACACCTACACTCACAAACCACCCCCTGTCTGGCCTAGATGAAGCAGTGAGGAATAAACGACAAATTTCCTATTTCATTTCACTAAGCCCTGCCTGCTTTAGCTCACTCCTAACTTGCCTTGCCATGTCGGAAGAGCAAGAGTTAAATTGGAGAGGACTAAATTTCCTGAAATGAAATGACTGTCAACTCAACTTTTCTCGTTCATCTAAGAATAGTGCAAGAAAAATGCCCCAGTGCTTCTATTCTGTTTTGGCACGGCGAACAACAAACACGGTTTGAAAAATGAAAGGACACCTCGGTAGAAGTCATCGCTCACGAAAGAAAGTTGAGCTGTTTGTCCGTCTTTGATCTCAAAGTAGTGAGCCAGCAGCATGTAGCGCCTGTGTATGTCATCAGGACCATTAGGAAGTGCTGACATCTATCTGATTAGGATGACAAAGCATTAAGCACCTGTGTGTGTGTGTGTGTGTGTGTGTGTGTGTGTGTGTGTGTGTGTGTGTGTGCGCGCGTTTGTGCTCCGCCAAATGTAATTCGCATATGCTGTCGTGCGTGTGTCTGTGCGCTTGCATTAATGTGATTTCCACGCATTTCACTTTTCACGTGTGCATTATTTTGAGTGTCTGTGGAATCGAGTGTGCATCTTTGTTCTTCTTCGACATCTGTGAGTGAGTGCGAGGATGAGAGAGTGCATGCCTGCATGGTGTGCTGGCTGCCTTGTCCTGCCTTGAGGGGAGATAAATGGCTGAGTGTTGTTGTTGTCCAGAGAGCAGACACTCAGACAGCCGCTCACACATGATTAATTGTTTCCTTGTTGGGACTGGGACCAGTCGACTGAGGCTGGTCCAAGGCCTCCCACCCAGTATTTCCAGACGTGTTTCTGTGTGTGTATGTGTGTGTGTGTGTGTGTGCGTATTCAAGAGAGAGAGCGAGGGAAAGACAGGGAGAAAGAGAGGTGATGAAATGCAAAGACACTAAAGAACAAGAGAGAATGTTATGTCCTATTTTATGAGTTTGTCTGTCACTGTGCTCTCTCTTGAAACATGTGCTATTGTTTTGGAGGCAGCCGCGCAGTGAAGTGGTGAGGTTGTTCTGGTTGAATGTGGTGAATATGATCGATGTGATTTGAAGGCTTGAATTTGTCCTGCAACCTTTTTATGTTCCCGTCATCTGGATTGTGCAACTTTGAGGGTCTTTAATGGACTTTTTCCTGCAATTGTTTCCCGCTCTTGTGCGGCTATAATGCAGATACGGGGACATGTAATTTACCGAGCTCTAATGATTCGATCCAACTCAAGGAAGCTCCACGAATCGTGGCTGCACATTGATTTCTCATAGGTCAACACTACTCAGGTTGATCTACAGTGATGTTGGGTTTCATGGGAGTGCATGAGTGAGCCTGATGATTGATTAATTACAATTATCAGAGGCCTGATAATTCACCACAGATGATTATAACATCAAGTGTGCTTTATTGCTCTGGTGGAAAAAGCCTCTCTGGTGCCTAAATTGTTCCCCCTGTTAATTTCCTCTTCCTTCACTGTCCAGTGCTTTTAAGTGCAGCAGGACAGGTGGATGGCTGAGCCAGTGTGTTCAAATATTGAAGGCTTGGGAGGGGACAGAGCAAAAATCTGGGAGTAAAAATAGAAAACAAACTCCCTAATTGCCAGGTATCATGGGCATACGGGAAGGAAACTCAGCAGGGGGTGTTGTTGCCACAGACGTCACAGTTAAAAACACGCTGCCATCCGCAGGGCAATTCAGCTCAGTTGCACATTATGGTTTAATGATGGCATCGGGATGACTCACATGCAACACTGATTCACTTTACATTAGACCCTTAATCACAGCAGCTATTATCCCCACTTTGTGTTGATAGACGTACCGAATACCACAAGAATTGTGTTCAAAAGATGCAAAACATTTACTCGGTGAGAGTTACCAGTTGAGTTATGTGTTATTTCAGGTGTGGGAGGGTTGCCGGCTACTGTCAGCCTGGTTTATTCGGGGCCATGCTGCAAAGCTGTAGAAGCAACCACGTCTTTCTTTCTTCTGGCATTGGAGTTCCCAGGGCGCGCCCTAGTCCACGTGAAAAGAGATCTTTTCGAGGTGTTTTGCTGTATGTAATTTTAAATGAATTGTAAAAATTTGGTCATTTTAGTTTCAATTGTTGGATTTTGAGGAAAACATGAAAAAAGTCTTTACAAGTTTGTTTGTTTTTTAAATTACTGCTCCCTTTTGGAGAAATCCAAAAGATCATGTAGTATTTGACCACTAGGTGAAGCTGCAATAGACACAAAAGATGCAGTCATTTCCTAATGACTGCAGATGTTTTTGCCACAAATTAATTTGAGTCAGAGAAACACTTGACCTAAGAAGCCCAAAGAGGATTCAAATTTACTAAGAGGTTTTGGGGTTTTTTTTTACAGTCAATTATTTTTCTGAACCTTCACCAAAAATGGCAGAGATAACCTTCAGACCAAGTTGCTGGATTTAGCTTTTTAAATCTGTTTTATTACTGGAAATCGAAATCGGATGGAAAGGTGTTAAACAGGATCTTCTCGTCAGCCATTTTTAGTACTGACACTTTAGACTGTAGAGAAAAGATTAGTTTCATGGTCTAAAGGTGAAGCCAATTTCACATTGGCTTCACCTGGATTCTTTCTAATGGCCAATCAGTGCGGGGGGCAACTCCTCTGGTTAACAAAAGTCTTGTCCATGTAGAAGACTGTAGGGAAATCACTCTTGGTTTCCTTATTTCTAAATCTCTAGCTTTACAATATATTTAACACAATATTCTATATAGATATTATAAATTATGGTCCCAATTATAGTAAAAATGAGAAGTAAAGTAGGGTATTTTTCAGGGTGGGCCTACTTTATGACTGATTAGCTTCTCCAGTATGAGTGCAGAGCTTTGATTTATCAGTCAAATCCTCACTTTTCAGTTAGAAAAAACTAAACTAAACAAAAAAAACATCATCCCAAACACTCAACTTGAAACTTTACAACTGGACTTCACAAAGTGCCTCTTTTATATACATGCAATATATGATTGACACCAAACTTTGTGTAAGTAGTTGTATCCTTCTCTGCGGTAACAAAGTGTAATTTGCACATTCATGAAACAGAAAATTCATATTTTTCCTGGACCAGCTTAAAGCTACACTTGACATAATCAGATCAAGTTGCCTTAGCGACTGGACCCTGCTGAACTGCTTGGCCCCCTCATCGCTGCTTGAAGCTACACATTTATAGACTTGAGTTGGACGAATGAATAAAGTACTAATGGTTTTGCCTCAGACGCCTATCACATAACTATTCAATTCAACTTACAAATTAACTGTTACAAAAAATGTTCACATTAAGGAAAGAAATCATTAGAAGCTTCAGTGGAACTAGCCAAACGCTGATTATGAATACTATGATTAACCCTTTCCACTCACCTTAAATTGGCTGCTAAGCATGGCTTTTAGCAACATATTTGCAAACCTGTTTATCAGGTGTTATCTTTATCCTCCAGTATTATAAGCTTTGATGCCAATTTGTTGCACTTTTTAATAATGAAGCATCAAAGCAGGTAGAACAAGAAAGTCTATGTTAATGAGTTTTCTCACCTACTAACCTTAAGTAGCCATTGTGCAGTCACTCCAGTTTGGTTTTCATCATGTTTATATAATGAAATAAAGATGCTATAAAGTTATATGATAGTCTTAGCTCCAGTTTGGCCAAATAGTTGATGGTCAGAGTAGTATGTCGTTTGTGGGGGATCTGTAGGCTATCTATCCTTAAAGTTTATCACCTTTGTAAAATTATCCATGCATGTGTCAAAGGCCTGTGCGATGGATCATAGTCATAAACTGCGAGACCAAACCGGGCCACTCCTAATCTGTTTTGACATCAAACCAAAGTCTGGTGTTTTCATAAGAGTAACGTTAAACTGAAACATACCCATCTATTGCTTTTGGTGTGCCAACATGTCAGATCAGGTTAAAATCTGGACAGATTTAAGTGACAGTGAGGCCATGGCGTGATCCCACACCATCTGAACCCTCCAGTGTCATGTTCCCGTGCTCGGATGAGTTTGTGCACGTTTTGAGCTGGGCTGTGATGGTCCTCATAAAAATTCATAGGGTCAGAGAGAAAAAAAAACATGAAATGTGGCCAGATACTGTATCTGGTATTTCTATGTGTAGTGGAGGGAAATATTTCCACGTTAGGTGGTCCCTTCAGTAACATTTATGAAATTTTGGGTCAACCTGGCAAGTTAAACTTCTCCTTACTGTTGTAATTATCAGAGATCTGTTGGCTGATCTTCTATTTATTATTATTAATTTGGCTTTTGTGGCCTCAGTTTCATAAGGTATAGCAAAATCTGCACTTATAGATCAGGATCAAGACGTTGTATGTCACACACGTCCACAACGATGTAGCTAAAAGACAGATTATCAAAAGGAAAGCGTGGCTTTAAATGAGAAGATATCTTATATTTGTCTATTAAATGTAAAGCTACAGCCAGGTTTTTAGTTTCGTAGTTTAAGGCTGTAAACAGTAAACAGCAGGAAAACATAATTAACAATTTTATCGGACGTATAGCGCCAGATTAATTTTGGCTGGAGTTTCTTCTGGTTGCCAAACAACTGCTCAGAGCCAAGAAATAGTCCAAGACACATTTTACTCCTAAAACAGCAAATGCTGGCTTTAAACTATGTAAGCTGTTAAGATATAACGTGCTTATTAGTGAGCTTCGCAGGTGCTTCTGCGTGGATTTTATGATAAAATCATGGGATCTATTGCTGCTGTTTCCAGTTTTTGCACCAAGATAAGCAAACTGCTTGGTATGAGAGTTACATAAATATTCTAATCTAATAGGCTTATGTTCTTACTAGAAGACAATTTCCATAAATATTTAACTTCTGGTTTAACACAACAATCTGTTTTTTTCTTTAGTCCTCGATGTGAAGACAACACAGATGCAAAAGTGGAGGTGGATTCTGTTTTCCTCTGATTCTTGTCTTTTCTTATGTACAGATATAGATGCTTAAACGTTTTTATTTTCATTACACATCATGTTAGTCGCGTTGTGATTTGGAGCTACATAAATAAATTTGAATTGATCCACAGTAGAAATTCTGTGTACTTCAGATGTCATAGAGAGTGGGAAAACCATTGGGGACGACTGGGGATCACTTTGATGAGGATAAATGGAGCTGAAAAAGTAGCTCGTGGTCAGTCCATAATGCTTAATTGAGGCATTTAGGGTAGAATAGACTTAAAAGCCCAAGTCCTCCTTGACACTGATGACTGTCCTATAAGGGACCCTCAGTAGGGCCCTCAGGTCTTTTGATAGGGCACTCGCCAGCGTCCTTTGGGGTTGTTTCACCCCCCACAAAAAAACAGGCAGCCCTTTGTCACTGAGAGGAGGGGGTTGTGGAGGGTTGCTCCTCATTATTATTTTCTAAAGTAATTATACCTTATTATCTGTGTTTACTTTAGCGGGGGTGCAAGCATGCAGGTGTGGGCCATTCTGCAATAGGTTGGCATTCTCAGTGGCGAGCGCACCCCCGAGTGTCTTTTTTTTTGTGTATTTTTTTAACACACACCCCGCCATCTTTACTTGGAGGTTTTTGGGGGTTTTAGTAGTAGTTTTGTAGCCCCACTGCTAATTTCAGCCCAACAAAAGAAACGTGCAATTAGGGCTATTATAGTAGCAGCTGCATGCTTCCTAGCTGTGCAGCGACAGCTTCGTCTTCACCCCGGCTGGTTAGTGAAGGGAGCGAAGAGAGAAGTGCAGGGCCTGTAGCAGTGGGAGAGAGAGAGAGCTGGAATGGTCACAGTAGCCTCCGGTGTCTGCAGAAAAGCGAGGAAAATATATCCTGGGAGGCTGGTGTGTTTCTTCAGTGTAGACACAGCAGGGACTCTCGCCCACAGGCTTGTGGGCCTTGAGAACAATGGATCTGCCATCTCCCAACATGAAGCGTTATGAAATAGTCCTCACCACAGTTCCATTGGCTGCTCTCTTGCATGTGGTCTCAGAACTGCGTGGGCTGAGGGAAAACAATTTGCAGATAAGGGGGGAAAAAAAACGCTTTACGAAGTATCTAGGCATTGAAAAAGACAAAAATTCTGTTCGCAGAATTTCTTGCATTCGGTTGTTGGTTTGTATCTCTTTAAAGCATTAGCCTAGTTCTTATGCGGATTTCTATGTGGAGAAGCAAAGACAGAACTGGTCTTTTACAGTTCAGAAGATTTCAAATGCAACCTTTCAAGCAGATTGTTATTCACTTCTATCCCAGATCAGTCAATATCAGCCACAGTGTCAAGGTGAATCATGTGGGTCACAAAGGAACATCAACAACAACAAAAAATTTTAAAAATGCTCGCACAAATTAAAGTCACGATTAAATAGGATCAAAGAGGAACCAGAACAGAGACACTGAAAAGCCTGGTGATCTGTGTGAGGTTGAATATTGAGGGCCCACGGAGGCCCTCTCACAGCGCCAAACACAAGGGACCAATCTTACGCTCTCAGCACAAACAAAATGGTCACAAGTCCTCCTCTGTTGCTCTCACTTACCGATTCTCTCCCTTCACTGACTTCCCAGCCCTTAGAATAATCATGTGGCCCAGGGCCCTTATGGGCATAAACAGATCGGGGCATCCCACATGTTTGAGTCCAAGCTCCCTGAGTTCACTTATGGAACACGATACCTTGCTTTATTTCCTGCAGAGGGTGCTAGAAAAATAATAACCTGCACAATAGCTTAGATTAACCATCAGTAATAAGTCGTGCACTGTTAAGAAACAATTAAATAATAATTACTCATGTTTACTGACTGACTTCCACTTATTTGGTAAACAGACCTCTGAACAATATCCGGAAGGCTTATTTATGGTTGTAACTGATGTTTGTGAAAGATTACTTCATTTATAGAGTGTATAATGAGGCAGGAGTTGGATAAATAAAGAGCACCTTTGTGTAGCTCTGCATTGCAAGGAGCTTCGTTAAAACAGCAGCATACAGTGTCGGGAATGATAATGAGCTCACTGATCAATAATGAAACCTTCCCTACAAAACGACACTTCTTTCGTTTGAAAATTACCCACAAACGTATAATACTGTATATTAAAAACATCTATGCTCTGATGTTATCAGATCGTTTCTGACACAATACATAATTTAAGTATGTTTTATATTACCCAGCCCAATGACACAATTAGACACCAATTATAAGAATTTATTAGTGATGGTTGAACTGATCAGTGCCATAAATAATCAGTGCTATTCCAGTTTTAATATTAATAGTCTGTAAGCATTTAAATATGTGTGTAAGTAAGTATATGTAATAAGGTTATTTAGAAGTGTTTCTTTTTTGGGGGGGGGGTTAAAGGTTCATTTGGTATAAGATTTATAATGTAGCCATACTTGAGTGGTATTAAAGAAACAAATATCAACGTCCAAATCTGTTTTGGTGAAATTTAAAAAGTTTTAATTACTGATAATATTAAGTATGAAAAAAATCTATCAATCCAACAGAAATTTGCTATCTTAGAGGTGGTGGAAGGTGGAGGTGGGGACGTCATCGTGACGGAGAAAATTTGTTTTTTATTCAGAGAATAACAGACTCAATTTTTTCCTGTAAAAAAAAGTGTCATCATCAGAAATTGCTTGTTCTATGTGTTTTACATAACTGTCCCCCAAACCATAACACTGTTGAGAGTCACATTTTTTTTTTTTTTTTAATCTGTGACTTCACTGCCCAGTCTCAGCGGCAGCTCTGTCCATTACCTGCAGGTCATGTGATCCTTTTTTCTCTCTCGGAGACTTCTTTTCGAATCAAACATATCTCATTACTCAAACCATATTTGCTTAGACTGACCAGCACTGGGGAAAAAATGGTAGCGGTTAAAGCACTTGCATTTAATTTTACTTACAATGGAATCATTGATTTCAAATGTTTTGACTCGGAAAGCTCTTTAGATCTTTGCACCACACGTTTTCTATTGTAAAGAAAATATCTGTGGTTAAAAAAAAAACCCAGAAAACAACTGCAGTGAGAAGTCTAATCTTTAGCCCTTAATCTGGAACTGTAATTCTAGTTCTATGAATCTAAAAGTGTGATAAATTAGTTTACTTGGGGGGGGGACTTTATTTGACTTGTTTGATCATGTTTTTCTAATAGCTGCTGCTTCAAATCAGACTGAATAATTGCTTCAAAAAGCCAACAATTTACATGGAATGCTATTTTTTTTCCAGACATGAAAAATATTTTTCTAACATGCCCTGTTTTTATCATTCATCTAGCCTCAGAGATCATTTGTGCATTTAAGATCTTTAAGTATATGAACGTCATGTGACTCTCCCGTTATAAAATGCTTAACTTTTTGAGGTTATAAATTGAATTAAAAAGAACTAGCCACTACACTGATCCAATAAATATATGTTAAATGAATGTTACACAAACTGCAAATACACCACAGTACAGAAAAATGTAAATACAGTGCTGGGGTAAATGTTTTCAAGTTACTTTCCACTCGTAGAGGAGGATGGATATTGTTTTCAGGATGAAAGCGGCTCTTGCAGCCTCGGTCTTACTGGCATCCATTTCACCTCATTAGGACCCTGGGACCGAGAGTCGACAAAACACTGAGAGAAATCATTTTGCCGGGGGAGTGTGGCGGGGATAAATTGGCCTCTGGTTCAGTACAAGAGTCCCCGCTGTGCCAAGCGGAAGAGAAGGGCCTGGCTGGCAGTAGGGGCAGGCCCAGGCAAGGCAAGCTGGGAGGCCCCATGCTGAGACCCCCTCCCTGTCTCTGACAAACACGGCAGTGGATAATCTCTCCTTCAGGGACTCGGCCCAGCGCTGTGGGGCTGAGAGGGAAGGGGGCTGTTATACAGCACAGTGCAAAGGAACTGCCTCTGCGTATGTGTGTAGCATGCACCACAAGCACACTTGTTTGCATTGTGTGTTCTTCCACCGTGCACAGCCTATGCGTCTCTCCATATTTTCTTGTGCACACTTTGTTCGCTCTTCCTCTATCGTGCAGACATCACTTTGACAGTTTCAATAAACAGAGCCTTTCATAAAATAAAAAAAAAAGTACAGTTGAAGCAAAATGATCGTGAATATCCGTTGAGTACTTGAACCCGAGTAAGATCATGTAAAATTCATGTAGTCCAAAATAAATGCACAAAGTGTCAGAGGGCAATAACAAGCTGCCCATTACAGGTAGATTGTGTTGACTTGGCAGGTGTGCTTCTGAGGAGATCAACAGTTCTTACAAAGACTGTAATTTGTAGTTATTTTAGCCAAACCCTGAGTCATCTTCCATACCAACTAGAAAAATGGATTTTAGTGCATGTACCAAAGAATAAGAGCTGCCCAAGGACAAGCTGAAACCAAAGAACGCAGGCAACGCAGGTTTGCTCAAGTGTCGCTGTTAGCTGCTGGCTTTTCTTCCTCAATTAAAGGCAATGCAGTTATTACAGCCTATTGAATTTCAGCAATATTTTAATGCTTACTCAAATAAAACCAACTTTTCTTTAGGCTGCATTACACACAAATATAAAATTAACACAAATGTAATGAAGAAATTATCTTTAACCGGCACTTAAACATTTGTAGCATAAACGTTGAAGAAAGAAAAACACTCAAAAAGGACACTTTCTTCCAAACACTTTACTTCCATCAATATCAATTATAAAAAAAAAAAAAGGAAACAAATTAACATCTTCTGAGCTCTTCTTGCAGTGTGTGGTCAGCCAGTAATTTTCAATTATAAATGTCCATATCCAATGTCTCCGAATACTGAAAGGCCTTGTCAGCCACTATGATGTCTCCATCTTGTAACCATGTTTTTCAAGCTCCGCTCTGCAGGGAGGAAAAGAAAAATAGAAAGATCAAGTCAGCAGAGATGATTACAGGTGGGTGGTTGAGGCATAAGTACCCTCTGCTATTGATTGTAAGAACCATTAGGAGATGAGAAGAAAAAAAACCCACCCCATATATATATATATAAAATACTGCATAATGCATGCAGCTATGGATTTGATGATTACATATATAGACATATAGCAGCTGTGGCCTTTAACAATAATGATATCTTTAAGAAACAACTTAATAGTATGGCTATCGTAATTGGCCTAAATAAAACAATAGCATATTACTGTCTAAAGGGTACTCAAATAAAAACAAAGCAGCCATTTACCTATCAGCAGTTACTGATTGCTCATAGATTTGCCAACTCCATTAAATTTCTGCTAAACTCAACATACTTAAGGTACCCTTTGCACATTAGAAATGTTGTTTGTACTCTGTCTTTTTTTTTTTTAAACAGGTGTTTACAGAGTTTTCTACACATGTGAAATACAAAAGAGCTCTGCTGTCATAAAAGATAATCCAAGCTACTGAATCAAGTATAAAGGCAACAAAACTGGTACAAATCTCAACAGGCAAGTTTAGGGTCTGTTCCTGCATCTTCTGTGCTGCATTTATATCAAAGACCAAATTGCATGTATGGTTCCTAAAAAGCATTCTGGTGGTGTGCAAAGGCAAGATCTTAAAAATACATGCTGTATATCGGGGATAATTACTCACTACATGGTATATATGAACAGCAGATCAATAAAAATGTTATTTGATAGGAATTTCTCTGCATAACCCATCAGTCTCTTCATTACCAATTACATTATATGTTTGGTATTACTAATTCATACGATGAGGATTCAGTCACTATATTTCTTTTTATAAATGCAGTCATACATGTAGCCAAGTAATGATGTTGACCAAGATTACCTATGTTAATAAATACTTTCAGTTTCAAAGGGGGGAAAAGGGAAAGTGTAACGTTGTTCAGTAAGTGGAAACCAGTCCAAAAACTGAATTTTTAAAAATTGGTTTCCTAAAATTTAACACCCTTCATATTAATGTGTAAAAAACATTTATTTTCTGCTTATTTTCTGTGAATTTTGAACTTGAAGATGTTTAACTGTGGCCATTGTTTTAAATGCCTGTGGTTTAGAAACAATGCTAATAGATAAACAATGACTTTTGTTTGTATGTTTGTAAACAATTAAACATCCGATAGAAACTCCAGTCGGTTTATAAGTAACCGTTGATCGATCACAAGCCGTGTAATGTTATTACCACAGGCACCATGGAAAAGTTTTGATTTTTCCCGACAGCCAAGAGATTTACTGGACAGAGCACTGGGCCAAAATAGTGCAGTTTATTTGCAGTTTATGCACCAGAAATGGTTCAATGATCTACATTTTTCTGACACAGTTTTGAGAAACATTTGCAGAAAGAGAAGTTAAGATAACAAACATTGGAAATATTAGCAAGTCCTATTGTTTTTGATCAGGTATTGCTTGGTCATTTGCATGCAGTCGGCTTTCCAAACATGTGAAATTGATATAAACCAGGTGAATAGTGTTTAAGATAAAGATGCGGTTTGAAATTAACTAGCTTTTTCCAGCCCGCTCTTTAATTTATGCAAGTATTTGATACAAAAATCAAAAAAAGATGCACATGTATTACTGCTTTTAGAGTAACAGAAATTCAAACCTTAACACGTCATTGACCTACAAACGCACAGCAGATGACTGAATTATTGAATATGAAACATCTGTGGATCAAATGGGGGGATTGTTCCGCTTAAACTAAATAAATAAAATCACTGTGTCTCACATGTGTGCTAAAAACAAAAGAATGATTTTCATTAGAAAATGGAGAGTATTTCTGTTGCTTGGCCTAAACTGGATAAATAAATAAATGTAAGCATAAGAATGGAGGTAAACTGCGACATTAAGGCAATAAAGTTAGTGGACAGCAAGGAGGACTTCATAAACTGTCACACCAAAGTCAAAGTAAAAATTATGACCTCTGATTATGCAAACGTCTTTTCTTTTGTCATTAAAAAAAGAAAAAAAAGTGATTTGTGAGATGAAAAAAAAAAAAGATTTTATTTAATGAAATAATTCTGACTGATCAGATTACCTCAGCTGATTTGAGAAATCATCCTCTACGTTGTCATCGTCCCAGTTGTCTTCCCAAACATGAGCGTCTTCGTCTTCATCCAACCCTGTCCAGTCTGGGAAACATTATTACAGCTTTAAGCTTATAATAAAACCTTAATACAAAAGTATCTGCTCACCACTTCTGAACACTTTAGCTTGTTGGTTTAGCTACATTAGCTGGCGAACGACAATTACTTTAAGTATGCATAGTATAAAAACAGCTAAGCGCAGACATGAAGTAAGTTTTAGTGGTGAATGAAACTACTGGGAGCTCAATAAAGTGGTGTGTTTGGTTAAATCGGAACAATTGTGGCGCTTTTCTTCCAGCTAGCTCGCTAGCTAATGCTAAAGCTAATAGGCTAGGCTAGCTGAGTCACTGCAGCAGGACACAGCAAAGAAAACCCAACAGACTCCAAAAAATAATAAAGAGGGAGACGACAACACCATCACCTCAGATAACATGTGAACTACTCACCCTCGGCTGGAAATTCTTCAAACTCGTCATCTTCCTCCAGCAAGCCCAGATCTACGGTCTGCTTCTTGTCTGACATGTTAGCTCCGTCGGTGTGTTGCTGTTTGTTAATGAAGCCTTTTCATGCAGGAATTGTGGGACGTTAAATTTGTTCGAGCCAGTTGCGGCTGCGCGAAGTGCACGCATACTGCATGATGACTGCACAAGGCAGCGCAGGAGGAACTGTGAGCCACAGCTAAGAGAGGTAAGACAGGTTTAGAGAAGAAACACTTAATTCAACTTAATGCGCTTTAGGTTCAAATGGACACACAGGGAGTAAAGAACCAACTCTCGGCCCTCAGATAGAAAGCAAAGACCAGTGCAGGAAGACACACAGAAACAGACAAGACATATCCAATGATAGTTTTACAACAGGTTTAATTAAAGTAGTCTAACTTGTTTAAGGTAAATAAACGAACCATTTTAAATAACATCCTTCATTTTCCAATTTGAACACTTTTTGTTTTGTCTTGTTATCCTACTGAGAATAAACACATTTTTCATATTTGATTTTTACCATTACAAGTGCCAGTCAGTCTCATCCTTAGCTGAAAACTGGACCCGCAGCCGCCTATCCAGTATTACAGGTAGTTTCATCAGCTCTATTAACATGTTTGCTGTGCAGAAAAATGTGCAAAATAAGTTTTGGTGTAAAATATTTATTTCACGTTGTTTCCCATCTCGGTCACAGTGTCACTTTATTCCTAGCAAAGTGGTTGATGTGTTGGAGAATATCTCTTTTTCCCTCCTCCTATCAGTATACTGGCTCTACCTCCAAATATTGTTATTATTTTTTTTTATTATTATTAATGGCCTATTATTTTTTCTTAAAAGTGTGTGAAGTTTCAGGTCATGTGAACTCTTAAACTGATTCAGGATGCTTTCCTTTGGAGTGTCCCGCCTTGTAGAAGGTGTGTTTTATTATGACTCTTGTATTACCACTTTCTTTACTTTTTAAAAATTATTTTATTATTAATTTATTTATTATAAGCCAGTGTACTCCTAGCACTGGACCCAAAGCCTAATACATGGGATGGGCAGTGTGAAGAAGGGTATCCAGCGAAAAATGTTTTCCAAAACAACATGGATCACCAAGGATGGGATTTGCCTTGGGATTGAGAAGAATGGACAGGATTAGAAATGAGTACATCAGAAGGAGACATGTGCAGAGGAGGGATAGTGGATATACTGGACAAAGGATCTTGAATATAGCTGCCAGACAGGAGGAAAAGAGGAAAGCCCCAGAGATGATTCGTGGACGTGGTGAAGGAGGAGAAACAGAGGGTTGGTGAGACAGAGGAGGATGTGAGGGATCGAGATTGAGCCAGGTGATTCACTGTGGCAACCCTAAAAGAAGCAGCTGGAAGAAGAATAAGAAGTTTTGGTATGCTGTGTATATTTCTGCATATTTCACAATATAAAAACTTTTTAAAGCAGAATGCTTGAGGTAACTCTGAAATGGCTTCACTTAGTTTGCAGCATATGCAACAGAGTAGCATCATCAAAGGCTGCAAAGTTATTACCCCTCATTTTTTTCATTTTCAGTATAACTAATAACATTTGTTTTACATCTATATTTCCCTTCTCCCTAAATATCAGTGATACCATCAGTCCCAAAAATCTAGTATCAAATATTTGAGAAATCTCTGTTTTCTCTTTCTTGAATTCCTCCCTGCATGCCTCTCTCTCTCTCCCAGAAACACATTTCGCTTCCACACCACCACAAAAGCCCTCTTTCCTCAAAACATATGCACTCAAGTCACTCAAATTTTGTCAAAGATTTTTCATTTGGGAACAAATGCACATTGTAACCCATGCGGCCCGCTCAAATAATGATGCAGCAGCCACAGCTTAGGATGTATTTTAGATAAATGAGAGCGCACATTTACCACAAAACCACTTGTACCACAATGAAAATTGCTCTCCAGCTGTCATATGTTGACAGATGGAACAAACCTCAACTTAAGCTCTGCGCACTTATTCTATTTTCAAATTATTTTGTAATCATCCTAAGCCTTTACACATGACAATGCCACAACACTCAGAGGAAAGAGGAATAAGACACTGGCAAGTGTAGGAAGCTAATGCTGTTGTTTAAATAGCCTCCCACCAGTTACTTGTAAAAATGCATTTATAAAAAACCAGTTCTAGGTGCTTAAAAGGAAAACTTCAAGCCCGCACACACCATGAGAATAAGTTCAGTAACATTTAAGCACTACTTTCACATGAAATAATGAATGGAAGGACTTTCTTTCTTATTTATGCTTGTAGGACTGGAACTCGTCACCAATCAGATAAAAATTGTTAAAACATCCATCCATCCATTTTCTGCTGCTTATCTGAGTGTTGGTCATGAGGGAAACAGAGACACCCAGTTCTCCCTCCCCCCCAGCCATGTCTTCCAAGGAGACACCAAGGGTTTTCCCAAGCCAACCAAGATTCTCTCCAGTGTGTCCTAGGTCCATCTCGAGGCCTCCTCCCTGTTGAACATCTTTGAAATGCCTTACCTCTGAGAAATTTTTGTCACATGCCTGTACCAAACCCATGCCAGGGATTTTTATGCCCTTGAAATCCAAGCAGCTATATTATTGTCCCTGGCAGGATCTAAGGTAAGTAAGGTAAGTCCTGAGTGAAGGGCCAGACCAAGAGTGATTCAGAAGATCTCTATGGATTTAAAATCTATGGAGCAAGTTGCCTTGCGACGACTGGGGTTGAATGGGGATCCACCCTGAACCTCGTCCAGGGGAATGTTTGTCAAGCGGTGACTGGTGGCCTGGCTTTAGCTCATGGGACTGGGTTGGGCTCAGGCCTATGGGCTTACAAGGGGTCTGAGTCAGGGTATGGGTCTAACGCTGTGTGAATCGGGCAGGAGTCAAAGACTTTGGTTGCTGAAACCAGTTGTTGTTAAAATGTGCTGCACAAAAAATTACATGTTTGGAAATTCTTGAGCCTTAAAGCTTAAATTACATTCATGTAAGAAAAAAGAAAAGCTGCTAATCATCATATTTGAACTAACCGATGCTTGACATTTGGGCTACAACCAATAAATTCCTAAATTATAAAAACAGCTGAGTAATATTTCTAGTTTTTGTGCCTATGCTTATTTTCAATAACTACAATATTGATAGATCAAATTTACTTTAGCTACAACCAGCAAATGAAGACACAGGTTCATTCACTTTTCGGTTATAGAGCACTCTGAGCTGCTCTCCCTGAGGTATAGCTGATTCTGGCTCCCGTGTCACTCAATCTCAGGTGCAGGTGAAGTCCTGGGAAGTGGCCACAGCGTCCGCCCAGCATACCTGAGACTGCAGTTACAGCGAGCCTGGCGCCTGAAGTCTCTGTGTTCAGGAAAAATGGGAGGAGGTGGGGTTGTGGGGGGTCATAGAAGGGAGACACAGCGTGGCCTCCCCAGACAGACTCCACCACGACTTGTGTCTGAGCATCACATTTCTGTCCTTTCACAAAGCCCTCTGGGAAAGGACAGGTCGGCAGCCGCTGCAAGTACACTGAAAGAGACAGAGCAGACAGAGGAAGACTCCAGCTGAAACCTGCCCTTATAGTCTGACAGTCTGCTCCCTCCCTTCACCAGTGCTGCCTGACTCTTTATTATAGGCTTGGCTTATGATATGGCCTTTAGGCACTGCACAGTGAAAGGTGTGTGGATGGAAATAGGTGGAGATTTACAAGAAAAGAGCAATATGCGTGTTGCCAAATAATCCAGATCACCTCCTGAAGATAACATGCATGATCTTTTTTTCCAGCATGTTAGAGAAAGTGACAGGACATAAGACCACAGCTGGCTGACTACTGTGGAGATAACCAGCTGGTGGTACTTGCTTTACCTGTGGAAACTTTGTCTAGAGCACCCGCTCTTTGCAATTATACTTCATACTGTGACTTTTCCTTACCTTAAAATGGAGACTTCCTGCAGTGCCACTCAAAACTAAGTGAGCACATATCTTAGAAACTGAAGTTGTCTTTGAGTTTGCGGTAATGTGGAGCATTAGTGCAAATATTAGCTTAAAGAAATACCATAAGACATGCAAGTAGGTGATCATCATGGATTAAAGAGACTTAACAGGCCAATTAATCAGGCAAATCCCCCCCAAAACCCATCCTTTCAAAAAAAAAAAGAAAGAAAAGGTAAGCTTTGCACTGAGGAAATCTCCACAGAAAGCAATATGCTTCCAGGATATGTCTGTCAAGATCCTGTATTAAATTTAATCCCAGTCAGTAAGTAAGTCTACTCCATTGTGTGTTGTGTGGAAACCCCATCTCTCTTTTCATATAAATACTTACATCAAGTAGAGAGCAGTAAAAATTCATTATTTCATGCATAAACTTGGTAATAAAACCAATTAAACGCTCACAGGTGTCAAATGTGGATAAAGGTGAAAAACAAAGGGTCTTTTTTTAATGTGAGATTTGTTTTACAAACCCATTTTCCGGCGGGCTCATTCAGTGAGATGTCTGTCATTACGAATTTAAGTTTCATATTTTCCACCCTGTCTGTCTTGAAAAGCTCTGTCATCTTGGGCTTGAGGTACAGTTTGCCAAGAGGCTAATGGCCCTTTATGACACTACAATCTGATGCCTGTCCCGGCTAGCCTCCAGGTAATCCTGTCCACCTCGGCGGCTAAGCCCTGCTCAGGCTTAAGTTGCATATTTTGTTTTTATCAGGACACTGCTGATAAATGCTATCAGCGAGGGAGAAATGAAATATGGGGGGTCTAGCTCCATTTTGCCTGAGCCCCTAGAGTTGAAGAACAATGACATCTCTATAGGTGAATCTGGACTGTCTGTACGACTAAACAGCACCAAAACAATGGCCCTTCAACTGCCATAACTTCTGTGTTATAGTTTTGCCAACACGGATATGGTGCAAATTCCACTCTCACGCTTTTTTTAAAAACTATTTTAGATTTTAAATTCTT
>VURO01007373.1:4959-24651 GCA_015108175.1 Pelvicachromis taeniatus
CACACACACACACACACACACACACACACACACACACACACACACACACATACACACACACACACACCACACCTCCTGCCCGTCTGCCCTTCAAATCTTTTGGGTCTGGCTGAGTCTCTGTTGTCTGCCTCATTACTGACTGCTCAGCCATTTGATTCTCTGAAACGGCTGTTGTGCAGCCACGCCGAGACCGTCTCATCCCTATTATTCTCCACCAGACAGACAGACACACACACACACACACACACACACACACACACACACACACACACACACACACACACACACACACACACACACACACACACACACACACACACACATGCAAAAGCACAGACCTTTAAAGGCACAAACAGCCTTCCCATGTTTTTTCATGATGCATGCTGTATCAATGAATATGTGGAATTTCTGTGTTTCTGTTTGCCTCATGCAGAGTGCCCAGGCGCCGGACAGTGTTATAGTGCAGCAGAGCGTGATGGTGACAGCTAAGATTTAGCTTTTATTTTTCCAGGGCTACTCAGCAGAATGTAAAAAGTGCCTCCATAAAGAAGTGTATCTTAGAGCGACTGCGTGTGATTCCACACCACAGTTGGTGATGACACGACCATTCCTCTTGGTGACGGATGCACTGTTGCATCCTCTCAACTCTCTGCCCTGCTCTGTTTATGAATGTTGCTGGCATAGCATGGAAACACTGGGGCAAGTCTTTTTCTCCTCTGGTTTCTTTTGAAAGCCGAAATCCACAACAAAGAGAGTAAAATAATCAAAAGCTGGTCAACGCTTTGATCATTATATTTAATATCTTAATAATCCAAGCATATGCAAAAACAGCACCTTCACAAACTTCTGCATCATTTACCTAGGCGTCGTTATCGCAGAAGTGTCTGCCTGGAAATCCTTTTCCCTCACAACACACTGGACATCTCATCACGACCACCATCTACCATCATTTCACCGGCAGCAGCAGGTAACACTGAGTAACTGTGTGAATTTGCTGGGGTGTGCTTGAAGAATTGCCAGTCCTTCCTTCCTTTGCTTTCTGATCGATTGGCTGTCATTTTTTTTCCGCACCTTGCTTTGTTTTCCTTTTCTGTGATTGAATCAGCATACAAATTAAGCTCAAGTGATCGAGCAGTGAACTAGGGGTTTGGAGGCCTCTTGTCTTTCCCGGTGACAGATGTGACCGGAGGAATATTTTATTATTGTCAAACAGTCCACGTGATATTCTGTTATGAGAGTTAAACCAATAAATCATAACCATCATAGTTAAAGAAAGCATGTGAAAGTAGTTTTGCCTCTACATAAAATATTAATATTTCTACGTGCATTATCTGTCTGTGTTCATGCACACACACACACACGCTTGCACGCACACACACACAATTTGACACACGCTTGCACCTGGACACACCTGCATTCAGACTATTCATTATCTAGGCGCCTAGAGCAGTCCAGAGGGGCAAACTGTGTGGCCACTGCAAGCCAAACATGCTTGGAGGCTGCAGGCCACGGCCAAATGGGCCAAGCACCTGCCCTAGGTGTCAACAGGCCTCCTTGGCCCTGAGTGCCAGGCTTCCTCCTGAAAGAGAGAGGAGATGGAGAGCCAGATAGAGAGCCATCTCATTACCTACTCCCTGGGGCTGCAACTAAGCAGGGGATGGAGAGTGTGAGGACCATGTCACCTCTGTGGACGGCCCTCATGAACTGTGGTTAATTGAAATCTGATATATCTGAGTCCCTACTTGGCACACTACCAGTCAAACAGCAGGCTGAGCTTCATCCTGCCAAGTGAGGCTAAAAAAAAAAAATGGAAAGAGCTCCATCTTTCATTTTTTTTCCACATCTTTCCCAGCTCCAGTCATGCAATCCACAGAGTTATTGATTTGTTTGTGAGCTGTGAACATGGTCCATCATTGACACTGCTCTAGGACGGTAAGAGCTGATCACAGAGCACAGTTTGATACTAACTTGGTGTACTGCGCGCTGACCTTGGCTGAAGTACACAATGCTGAAATCCCAGCCTCTCACAGAGGTGGATGCCAGGTGGGGATACAGGCAGTGAAGACACCTCCACACAAAGAGCTGTTTAACTGTCCAAAGGCCCTCTGGGTACTCCACCTTTCACTTTATCCTTTTAATATTTCATGTCCTGGCCCCAGCCATGCTCTGGCCAAATGCCTCTGCCTGGGTTGCTGGAATATGGATGAGAGTACACATTTACCCATTTACCTGGATGTCAGTGGGAAGCGGTTCTAAACAATACCCCCCCATACACACACACAACCTACCCCGCACCCACAACTTCACCTCTGCTCACCTCACTGGGTCCACAGCTAGCTTGTTAGAGGGAGAAGGAGAGATCGAAGGCAAAGGAAAATGGGAGGGGGGGGGGGGGGGCTACAAACAGGAGCCCTGGGATAGCAACACTTATATACACAACACTTATGTGGAGAAGATGTTGAACTGAACAGGAAGAACATTGTTGTTGCACATAAAGGTGACTGGCAATACGGGCATACTATCTGATACTTTTAACTTGAAGGAAGCAGAAAATTAAATAACCTAAAATTGGATTTTCTGCTAGTGCATTTACTTTAAATTCACTATCTAGCTGAAGAGAACCTGACCTGTTTGCTTAAAATACACCTGAACTTGTGTAATTTAGCATTAAGTATGTTGATACTGTTTTTCCTGGAGCAGCTTCTCAATTAAAAAAAAAGAAAACGTCAGCATTAACAAGCTGAATACCGGTAGTGCGACACCATAGCCGTAGGAAATGTCCTTTTTGTGTTAGCAGTAAGTGATGTGCCATGTGGAGAGTGAACAGTAAACATTTAGACACACGCTAGGCGAGAGAAAAATGTGCAGGACTGCATGGTTCATTTCCTGTAGCAAATGTGAATGCAGCACTGTAAAAAAATATAGTGACGAGATGGTGAAATCATCGATTTTAAATACAGCGACGCTAAAAAACGGAAACATGAAAAGATAAAATAGTATCGGAAATGAAGGTTTTATTTCATGAATTAATTTCATTTGACTTATTTCAAAATCTCATGAATGTCATTCATTTTAATGATGATTCCTTTGTACATCTGCTTTTTAAAATATGCAAGTCTTTAAAAAAGAACTTATCATTTACTTGTAATGAAGTTTTTATGTAAAAAAAAAAAATCCTTCCAGCACACATTTTTCCTTCTTTCTTTACGTACCGGTTGGTTAGTTCAGTTCACTCTTACATCTCTTGCGCACTAATTGCATAGAGTTTAAGATTGGGCAGCCTCTACACAAGACTTCATTTAATGCAATTAGGCTGTGGTTTAATTGTTCTTTAATATCTATGGATAGAGCCAGTGCGTTACATAGAGTAATTATGGCTAATGACTGCAGTGGGAGAGAGGAGTAGAAAGTGGGGTGTGCGTGTTGAAAGAAACCAGTGAATTCATTTTTGTCTAATAGACCTTTTGTTGAATTGGTCCGTCCGCATGTGATAAGGGTGTTAAAAATTTATGATTTATAACTATTGAGCCAGCAATCACATTTTAATTAGGCTGTAATTTATGATAATTTGTCTTCTTTCACAGCAGAACAGTTAATAATGGTTAATTAGCCGCTGATGATTTGTCCCTTTGAACATATACACTAATGGCCAATTTTAAGCCTATGAGCAAAGACCCCTGTGAGAACCATCCGAGTACGGGTTTAAACACATGTGAGAAGACAGACGTGGAAAGAATATAGAAATATTAAACAAAAACAGAAAACAGCAACATGTCATGTCCATCTGTACCATCTCTGTATTGGCAAAAGATTTTCTCGCATCACCAGGCTGGCTATGCGCGCCTGCCAAGTCCATCCATCTATCGCTGCCTCGATGTGCCAAGACAGAAGAGAGAGAAAGAAGACAGGAACATACTCCAGGAGAAGTTATGCCAAGTGGAGAAAAGTGGAGAAAACGTATAGAATCAGAGAGAAGGAATGCAAAGAAAAGGAGGGAATTATACCTTCACCAATCTGTTATTTGTTTAACAATTTCAAGTGGCTGAAATTGTCTGTGCGTCCAAGTCTTTGGCTTTAGATATTGACCCCAGGCTGCTTTCACTCTAAGTGCTAGCAGATTGCTGCTGGGGCTTTCCATTCCATACTGCGCTCTCCACTCACCAGTGCTGTTTTTTATTTGCTGTCTCCATTCCCTCACTTTCCTCCTCTCTCTGAGAACCACAGACTCTTTGTGTTTACTTTAATGTGCACTCCACTTTCCTCTTGCATGTGGTGATTCACGGCGCACGATTTTTTGAAATTAGGTGAATCAGGTAGATGGGAATAAGAAAGGAACCGTGCGAGGATACTTCAGGTTCTTTGTGAAGCATCCAACAATGGGGCAAGTTAGAGAGGTTAGAGGGGAGAAGCATACAGGAGGTACCACGGCTTTTTCTTTTTTCTGTTTTTTTTTTTGTGGGTGAGCCAATAGAGGACGGAGCTGTCAAAAGACTGCATATCAGGTGGATGAAAAGCAATGAGGTGAAGTCAAGCTAACCCCTTTTAAACCCGGTAACTGATTTGAACTTCTCATTCATTTTGCCAGCGTATTCGAGTCTTCAAAGGGTCGGTGTCAAAGAGGCAGGGAGGAGGGTGTTCAAAAAGGCTGTGACAATCAGGGAAGTCTGTGGATGTGAAATAAATTTGGGTTCCTTTGTAAGATCTAGCCTCTGTTGGCTGCTCTGTTTGATAAGTCAAATACATCTTTAAGATATTTAACAGGTATAAAAATTAATAACAGAGTCTTCCAAGTTTTAGATATATAAAACATATTTTAACTTCTCCTCTAGGACATCTTCTTTTGATTAAAATATCTCTCTGCAGTTGATGCTCGTCATACGGTACAGATTGTCGTAATGGGAGGGAGTGGGCTGGGAAAGAATATAGTAAATTTTATTACAAGGATGATTGTATCCAGAGCCGCCTTGGATCGTTAAAGACAAACATCCTAAGTGTCTCTGTAGGCTTTTGTCCCTATTCGCTGTGAACTTCCTCTTCCACTATTAGAAGTGCTTAACTCAAAAAGAAGCATCTGTTTCTTCAGCAGTGCCTGCTTAGCTGTCCGCCCCGTTTCTTTCCCCTCACTTTTGCAGAACTGTTGTCTTTCTGTGTAGAGCAACAGTAAAATTGTGCCACCTGCAAAACTCAACTCGGGGTTCATCCTTTTAGCATGCCGTGTAGCCGATTGACTGCTCTCTTTGTGTCTCTTTTTTTAAGCTGTGGACTAAATACCGAAGTCACTATAGGGCCCATTATTTTGATGAATTTACTTTCTGACGTTAGAGAGTATTTTTCTTGATGTATATTTGTGCCCGGGCATCTTCGTTTGACAGCTCTGCACTTAGCGTGTATTAGCACGTACCACATAATTGCATATTTAAAGGCTTTATGACGTTGATCCTACAGCTACTGCGTGAAAAACAGAAAGCGTCCTTTCACATATTTCCTATTTAAATATCGTGTACGTCAGAGCAGTTCTAAAGAAAGAGCAAACAGGAAGCTTGACTCCAGGTTTGCTCAGCGTGCGTTTCAACTCTGTGACCTGCTGTTCTTCAAGACCGGCTCTGTGGCCTGTGGTCGAAACACATATTTATCCGTGTCGGTACGAGCGGGATCGCACAAGGGTAATTATGGTGACTCAGCTAAGTGTTGTCATATGACGAGCTTTATTGAGGAGGCTCCCCATACAGCAGAGTACATGCATCTTTTGGCCCCCTTTTGTTTGAAGGCATACCATAACCCTGTGCACAGAAGGCAATGCAGCTGCTAATTAAATCAATATGAGATAATGAAGTGCAATTAGAGGCACTGGCTGAGCAGATCCTTTGCTGTAAGCACTGCTTCCCCTCCCTCTGGGCTCACACCTCTTTAGAACCTGTTAGTTTTTCCACTTCCAGGAGCCACAATCCCCACAGCAACCGTTTGGAGGAGCGATCGCTGAGCTCGGGAGGCTGCCGACGCATTCTCACACTCAAACGGGAGCTCTGCTCTCCATTTATCCTCACCCACCTCTCTCCGAGCGCGGCGCACACGCATGCTTTCCGTGCCCACTCCACCCAGACTCCCACACCTCCATCACTTTTGCTTTGCTCTTTTCACATTTTCACCTTTGCTTATTATTTGCTAATTTTTCCTCCTTTAAATGAACTTTATATAAAACAGTTTTTGGGAGTGCGTTTTAATTATAGACAGCGCTGACTTGAGCCGAAATGTTAGATTTGTCCAAAAACACATTATGAAGTCTCTCAGAAACGTTTTCATCATTACCTTAAATGATCACACATATACATTTTTTGTAGTTTGTCATCACATTCCTTAAAGTCACCAGATGGCACTATTTAGCTTTCACATACTGTAAAAAGAGCTCAACAAGTACATGTTAATGGTTCTTTCCTCTGATGCAGAACCAGCTTCCTCGTCAAGTTAGTGGTCATGCGTGACCTCTACAATTACGGGATAATCCTCGGCTCTGCAGTGTTACACTCTGAAATGGTAATAGGAAGCCAAAAGCGAAACGCTGTTGAGAAGTCAGCTGTCACAAGCTAAATATCTGTGTCACAAGATGAATATGGAAAAATGTCACATCCTGATCTGAGGTTTGCTGCAACTCTCTTAGATATTTACCGTATAAAATGAGCTGAAAAGTCAACAAACACATTCAGATGGAATTGTTCTGCATCAGGTCTGTCTTCATGCCTTTCCTTTGGCATCAGGAGCACTCAACACTGGCGTCTTCAGCACGGCGCGTGGTGATGTCTAATGGGCTTTTAAGAGCGTCGTAAGAGGACTATTTGTGTACCATCAGCGGATGCCTGTGATCGCTATGTGACAACAGTATTTTGAGCGAGCTCCACAGCAGCACAGGATGTATACCCTGAGCTGTGGCTTTCCCCAGGGGAACGTATGCCACCGAGATCTAACAGCTCAACTTCTCTCCCACTTTCCAACTCGGGTGTCTGTTTCCAGCGAGACAACTGAAAACTCTTGATTTCTCCTTTTCACCTAAAAATGTGTGTTTGTGAAGAAATAGAACAAGACTAAACAGGGCGTTTTCGACACGCTCCCCGCAGTAGAGAGGGAAAAGTTTTGATTTGTTGCAGGAGATGTTTGGTTTTCCCCAGAGACATATGAGTCACACTTATTTTATTATTTTCAATTGACTCTCCCACATTAAAACAGCTCCCTCTCTGCAAGTAGGTAAGTGCTTCTCAAGGACTTTATACTGCTACCATTTTTATCAAGCAGGCAACACACAATACAACCTTCAGAAGTTCAACATGTAAAGGATGCAGTTTACTAGACTGTTAGCAGTTTGGACCTAAAATAATGATCCCATTTGTCTTATACTATACTTGGCATGTACAAACTGTGGGATCATTGATACAAGGAAACTTGTAAACTTAAGAAATAATTTATGCTGTCCTATTTTTCTATTTTTTTGACAAACAAATATATTTCAGAACTTGCAAAATGTAAGAAAAGAAAATAAGAAGATCAGTTAAAACTGCAACAAAAGCTTAGAATTTTAGTTGCTGTGATGCTTATTTTCTACTCATATACAGACCTCCCAGATCCTTTCCCCCCTTTTTTATATGAACAATTAAATAGCTAGTAATGAATCAGTGCGATCTCATGTGCACATGTGGCAGTACAAGTGTACAGACACGTACAAGCTCAGACTGTTTGTGAGTAAAAGAGCGAGTGAAAATTCAACATATCGTTAAAAAAGCATGACGTCATAAAGAATACAAATGACCTCAGTTAAATGTTACTTTACTACTAATTACTGCAAACTGGTATGTGAGACTCAGAAAGTTATCTTTTGTGTAGTTAAGAATGGACGTCTGACTGTATAGGATGCACAACTATGTTAGAACGCAATTGTAATTTTCAAGGCTACTGTGTAATATGTTGAACTACTACTATGTTGCACTAATTTCAGTAATAGTGCGAAATCCCCCAATAAAATTGCAGATTTTTGGTTGCGAATGTCGACTTTGTCGTTCATAAAGCCATTCCCAGCAACGGCACAGAGTTTCCCTCTAATTACTTCTAATAGCTCTCACTGGGGAACATGCAAGCTCGGTCAGTGGACACTATACAGTAACTAGATGGTAATTAGTCGCGTGTATCCATATTGTCTTCATGCGTATGTGTTTATGTTGAATGCGTACAGTGCATGCGGAATAAAACAATTATGAGGAGTGGGAGTATAAATGGTGCAGTCTAATTGTTTACTCTTCTGTTGGTTATAATAAAGTAAAATATTCCATCGCTCACCACTGCTCTCTTTGCATAATGAATTCCTGGAGAATAGAAGTGAGGAGGGGACCTGGGCTTGATCTGTGATGAGGGGCCAATCATCCCCAGCATCACTTCATCAAAGGAGCGGTGCGGGGAAGGGGGGAACACAGAGATTGAATCTGACGCGTTATAGAAGTCTAAATTTCTCATCTGTGGTAAGAAAAATATCCATCTGAGCAACTTGTGTCAATGTGATCCGTGATCTGATTTGTAGACTTTTTTTTTTTTTTTACTAAAAGACTATAAATTCTTTAAATATTTGTTCTAATAAAGCACCAAACTGAGACTCCAGCTATCGTTTTGTTCCATGCTTCATTTGTTGAAAAAGACGTTTGGCACTATTTTTATTTCTATGGCAGAAATTAAAGACTTACCTATTTCTGGCCTTTTGCTAACTCTTCTTTTGGTGAAAAAAAGTGATTGAAAACGAACGTGCAAATCTGACTTTTTATGATATTTTTTTTTCTTAGTGTCTGGTGCAAAGTTTGTGATAGCAGGAAGACAGCAAGGGAGCCAAAAGAAAGAAGAGGGAGAGATGGGAGGGAGATTAGGATTGCAGAGTGTGGGATGTTATCTCAGCTGTGAATGAGACAGTATAATTATGATATGGAAATGATGCTGAAAGAGGAAAGTTGAGCAGACTGGAGCTTATCTTGTTAGGATGGCACTTTGCCTACCATCTCCAATATCAATTACTAATGTCTCAATAACAATTACAAAATAATTTATATATGTGGGATTGTATTCTGTTCTTCGGTAATAATGTTATATAGCCTACTTGAAATCAATTTGCTGTGCTTCTTGAAACAGATAAATGAGTTTGATGCTATTCATGCATTGTTTACTTCGGTGACAGCCAATAGTGCTGAGTGTGATTGGCAAAACATTAGTGAGATAGAAACAACTAATCAGGGAGAACTTTTGGCAAGTGTGTGCACGGAATACACAAATAGTCTCTTCTCAATCTTTCATTGGAGAGCGAATTCAAAGTCTTTTCACCCTGAATTTTAACACATGCACACGCAGGCAGGAGTAGACTCACACACTCTCTGTCGCTCTCTCTCTCTCTCCCACACACACACATACACGCGCGCGGAGTGAATCTGCCATTTAATAATTATGAAGCGTAAAATCCTTGCCAACGGCGAGCATACTGAAGGATGTAATTATGACCTCTTTCAGAGAGCCCACGCTCAGTGGCAATGCCTACATTTCCACCCAGAGAGAGAAAAACACTCCCAAGGAATGACGGGAAAACGTGCCCTTCATTGCAATTAAGGACAATAATTTTCTGCGAGAAAATTGTTTCAATTGCTTTTCAGCCCAGGAGCAAAATGGCATTGATGGGGGTGATGGTTTGAAATGGGGGTGACAGTGGGATGAGGACTGACATTTTAGATGGTGGAATTGTTGGTTGAGCGTGTGTTAGGAATTTAACTGTATGAGGGGTTGGAGCCAAATCAGGAGGTGTGAAGTAGAAACAGAAAAAGGAAAAAAGAAAAAAGCACAGGCAAAAATGAGTATCAACATAATACATGTATCCTTCAGGCAGGGATCAGGCTACGTCAGGATATGTCATACAGTTTGTTCTTGTGTTTCCTTAATCTGTAATAAATCTGTGCATGTGGAAGAGGGGTACTGTGTTGGCCCTCAGCTCACTTTTAGCTGTATTTTGGTCTTTCAGAAGTTGAAAGTGTAGCAAATCTTCCTTAATGTATTACTTAAAAAAAAAAAGAAAAAGATTTTTTCGCCTACTAAACCAATTCAGATATTATATTAATATAGAAAAAAAAAATGTCCCTGTTGAAGATAGAGATGGACGCTTGGAAGAAAATGCACAATTTTAGGATGTTTGACTCCTTATGATGCTCATTTTTTGACAGCAGATGTCTGGCTGGCGTATCCTCTGTGCTGTATTTTCTTTAAAATTTTATATATTTTTTTAACTGTGCACGAGAAGTTGATGTGAAATCCCTTCATTTTTCTTTTGCTGCATAGCAACTAGCACAAGTTTTGTTTTGTAAAAGCTCCAATGTGGGCTTGACATCTATCCCTGTGAGAAGAACAAATATTGCATATACAATCACTGAAAATAGATGATGCGGCAGCAGCATGGAATGGTGTCTATGAAGACACTTAATGAAGAAAAAGCGCACATAAGCACTGAGCAGCTACTCTCTGAACCCCTGCAAAAGCGATTGAATCCCCATAGACTCCAGAGCCAAATTGTAGCGACTGACCCTGACCTTTGCCCCTAGTGCACAAGCAAAAGGAGAATTTCCTTTAGAGATCAATACAGTATTGCATATTTATTCTTGTACAAAGGCCTTTAAATTCAATCTGGAAATGATTAGATTACAGATATGAATAAAACAGATTTTATTGCCTTTTTGTTATGCCTGAGCTCTTATGTGATTTACTCTAATCAAATAATGTCCAACTGGTTGACAACAGAGCTACTTTTATCCTTTTAGTTTCTTGCTGCTTTAGCCAAGCCTAGCAGCTCTTGTAAGCAAGCAACATTAAACAACTGGATTCTAAAACTGTGAGACCAAAACAAAAGAATGCTTGCAAAAACATTTTTTTAATCTGTGGATTATGAAGATTTTTGTTGCTTGGAAAATTTGAAAATGAGATCCTGAAGTGTGACAGCACACAGCGTGAATTTGATGCACTTTCTCATACGAATGTAAAATCTGCCTAAAGCCACGGTGGCATTCTTTACAGCGTAATGGTCATGACAGCTGGACTGCGAGAGGGGCGGGTTGAAGGCGGGCGGCGATCCGGATGCTGTGTTTGTGTATGAAATCCTGCGGTGGGATTTCATCTGTGGTAGCTGGTGGAACAAAGGTCTGAATGAGGAAAAATGGGCACCAGAGGGAAATTGAAAGCAGCTTTAGAGGAGGGAGGCATGCACACACGTGCGCTGGCTGTTTACATTGGGACGGGACGCTACACGCTGATGCATTCCAGCACTCACGGTGGGCTCACCAGATCCGGATCCTCGTTTTCATGCTTGACTTTTCGTTGACTAAATATGTGCATAAAAGTGTGCCCGCCTCTACATCGTAATATGTAAAAAAGCAGGAAAATTGATTCTTTGCAGTTAATATGTGAAAACCAGGTTCTCCTGTTGGCTTTACAACATTTTTTTTCTTCGTCTCGGGTCATTTTCATACATCATATGTGTGACACCACAGTCTGGTCGTTTGGCAGCTTGACAGGGAAACAGGCGTCTTTGAGGTCACTTGCATCCCACATCCATTTTCTGTCTCTAAACAGTTAACACGGCTCTTGTCCTCCCCACAGCAAGCAGAGGGTCTGCCGCTTTTACTGCAATCAAAATTCACAAGAAAATGGAATCCTTTATATGCAAAACAAACAATGCGGAGGAAATAAAACATTCAGGCGAGCTGTCAGGTCCTTTCAAGAATCAATACGAGGCTTTTCATCTGCGTCCCAACCTCTTCCTGGTAATTATCCTGCATATTTTATGCCCCCCTCTATGCCTGCTTACACACAAACTTATAACTTACCACACATAAACACACACACACACACACACTCGCACACACACACTTTGCCAGAGTCACGAATGACTTCACGCACACATATACAAAAACTGAGTGAAAACGTATACAAGCACAGTTTAAATACTGGTTTGCGTGAATCTTTCTGTTGTGATTGTTTTATAAGACTGCTGCATTTTAATGTCAGGATAGTAGATTTTTTTTCCCAGTTTGTTAAGAATTCTTGAAATTTCTCTGTCATTTCAACTGGGTACTTCTTGTGCCTGTGTGTTTGCGTATACAGCGCACACTACAGTGACAGGGCAGAGGGAAAGCAGTGGCCAGAGAGAGACACCTCGATCAGTATTAAAATATTGTCAGTGACAGAGTGACACGCCCTTGAACAGAATCACCTCTAAAGTGTGCTGTCATCACATTCCTGCCTCCCTAGGACCAGACATGTTTGGGACTACACAGTGTAGCCTTCCCTTACCTAACCAGGTTTGAACACCCGGCTCCATGAAGCCAGGAGAGAGATTAAAAAAGGGGAGGTAAGAGGTGAGATCTTTTTGTCTCTACTGTAAACAGTTAGAGTGTAATCAAGTCCTTATCGGTTGTCTTAAACAGCTAAAACACACACATATTCAGAACATGCAGTATTATCCTATATACCCTGTTGGCTATGGGTTTCATAGTAACTCTTACTATGAACAACACATAGTAAGAAAAAAAAACGAGAAAAAAACACTTTTACATTGAGATTTTCTTATCCTCCTTTCTCAGACTTTCTTAGAGAAAAACCCTTTTTTGCGATAATACAACTGTAAAGATGTACACAAAGAAAGTGAAGCAAACAATCACCTTGCATCCTTTGCACAAATTTGAGCAGGGGAGCGTTTGTTTACCTCAAACAGTGAATGTACCAACAATGGGCTGGCTGGTGAGTATGGTAGTGGAAATTTGTGTTTGTGTTCAGCTCAGTGTCTGACTGAACTCAGAACACCCTGTTTAAAGGACTCTGAATATATTATACGCAAAAATCTCCCGTTGCACTGTAAATACATAGTAGTGTGTAAAATACTGAATGTTTATTAAAAGTGAATTTAAATAAAATTTTAAGATTTGCCTACTTTAACATGATGAAAGAACCTACGAGGATCGCTGAAAGGTAGCCTACTAACACGCCTTGCTCTATTTATCTGTCTCATTATGACCTTTGCATTGTAACCGTTTGTCTAAATTCTCTCATCTTACCGTCACCACTTTCATCTAAAGGAAAAAGAACTTTGCAAAATGGCACGAGCGTGATCACATACTTTTCTTTTTACCCTTTTATATTTCTAATGAGTGCACATGCTGATGTAACCCATTCAGCACTTGTGAAACAAATCAGTTTGGTATAATACAAAAGCGTTTAGTGACTGACAAAGTGTGAAGCATGAAGTTTTTTTTTCCCCCCCTCTTCTTTTTAGCTTTATTTCAGCGCTGAAACAGAAAACCTGGCAAATGAGAATCCTCTGAGACAGAAAGACTGTGTGCGCTAGTGCTCATGGGCCTGGGAGGGTATGATGGAAGGGCTCTAATGAGCCATAGCAGAGAATGAAATATTAAAGTTTCTAATTAAATAGATAGACCTCTTCCACTCTCGTCAAGGTTGTTTGGACCATTATCTCTGCCATGTGATCAGGAGTGACCCGATCCGTTTAGGAGTTCCCTTGTGCTGGAACCGACAGAGTGCGCGCGCACACACAGTCGGTAGGCAAGTATACTGTACACACACACACACACACACACACACATGCACACCTATCACAATTCTCCAACAACTTGCTGAAGAGATATCTCCCAATTCAGTGCCCTTCAGACTGTCTACACTTTATGAAACTGATAGCCAAGCAAGGAGTTAGAACGTTTCTAGCAGCTATTGCTCCTTATATTGAAGAAGAAACATAACAAGGGACAGAGTGCAAGAAAGAAAGAGCGAGAAAGAACGAAGGAAAGCGAGAGAGAAGGAGAAGCTTCTGATGATTCAGATTTTGTGTTAGAGCTAAGGCAACCCTTCATCCAAAAGTCGTCTCCTCGGTGGAGCATGAATGTGTGAGCAGCTTGTTTTCTCACAACTGCTGAAAATGTAAAAAGACCTTGCTCTTTACAAGCACTGAGGCCTGGGACAAAGAGACCTGGGGCCTGCATACTGCTGTATATTAAGCAGACAGCCATTGTGTGTGGAATAACTACCATCCTTGCTTGAATTTTAATCATACTGTTTTATTAAGCTCGCTGGGATTTTTCCTCGACATAGTTCTAATGATTTGCCCACCATGCCCGGTCTGTTGTATCCACATTCCGAGTGGGTCAAAGTCGCAGCATAAAGAAATACATTTCTCATACAAAATACATTTGATTTATCCCTTTATTGACATTTTTAGCCTTCACTGCATATAGCATAGATTTTTATGTAAGAGTTAACATTAAACCCTCCACCTTTTATTAATATTTGATTCTACTTATGTAGATGTTTATATCTGAAGATCTAATTAACCTGATAATATACAGTAATGTCCCAGGTTATCTAATCAACCTTCACCTACTGTAAGTGTATTAGACTTTATACTATCACAGTAAATGTATTTAATAAGAAATTTACATTGGTATATTGGGGGTTTTTTTTTTCACACTGAATTACAACCTTTGGCTCCATAAACAGCTGAGAAAGAGTATATTCTCTATGTATATCTTGTAGCCAACTGGGCACCAATAGGTGGCACTCTGTCCCATGCAGGAGTAGGTGCTCACTGGACTCACTGAATAAGCCTGTGTGCCCAACAGCACAACACTTGTCCAAGTTTCACTGAAAAAAAAAAAAAAAAAGAAGATGGGCCACCCCTTCCTTGTCGGACCAAAACGAGAAGATGTCCTCTTGGAAGATTTCTTGTACAAAGATCAGCATTTTGTTGTGACAGTGTGTTACACAGACAGCAGTGTGAGATAAGAGGGAAACGTAAAGGCACATTATACACCAGCCACTGTACTGATATCTGACTATAAAAGAGATTTTCTATAATGTGTGTATATTAATGAGGTGTAAAGTATTAAAAGTCACGTATTACTTTACCCTTTGATGTGATTTTAATGTATTTATGTTGCTGAAGTTGGAAAAGAACGTCTAATGCTAAGGTGCATTTAGAAGAAGAGCAGTGGATGCAGATTAGACTAACTATCCATTTTGGCTTTGGGAGCCATGGTTGATCGGGGCCTGTAATAACAGAAGAAGTGAAGTCTCGGACTGATCTCAACAGAAAATTGAAAGGCTGGGAAAACGAACAACTTCTCTGTTTACTTCTTGCAATCCATCCACCCACCCTTTCATCTTCATTCATGAATTGTAGACTTTAGCCAGAGTCTTTCTTCTCATGCACAAAGTAGCATAAAGAAAACAAATCAGATCAGGTCTAAACAAAATCCTCCACACACACACACACACGCACGCACGCACGCACGCACGCACGCACGCACGCACGCACGCACGCACGCACGCACGCACGCACGCACGCACGCACTGAGAAAAACTTCACATCTCTTTCACATTAACTGCCTCCATTCTGGCAGTGCTCAGGAACATCAAGTATGCTGTACTTGACACCCCCTGCTCCTGAACGCTCTTCTAATGGCATGCATGGGCAAAATATAGCATAGCACACACAGATAGTTCCTGTTGTTCTGCGTTGTGCTCTTAACTTCCTTCCTTCTCTTTCTCTGTTCTGTTTTCCCTCTGGAGACTTCTGCCTGATTCAATTCTAAAAGAGAAATCGAACATAGAGGTCAAAGAAAGCCTTCAGGAGGTCCTGTGTGTGTGTGTGTGTGTGTGTGTGTGTGTGTGTGTGTGTGTGTGTGTGTGTGTGTGTGTGTGTGTGTGTGTGTGTGTGTGTGTGTGTGTGTGTGTGTGTGTGTGTGTGTGTGTGTGTGTGCGTGCGTGTGCGTGTGTATATGTGTGTGTGTGGTTGTGCTGCCTTGAGCCTCTGGTCAATTCATGTGCGCACTGGTAGTTATAAAAACACACGGTTCCGTATGTTAACAGCTTTTGCCATCTTGCGAGTGAGCGTCTTATGAACTAGAAAGCTCACTGATTGCAGTTTATACTGGAATTTATTGACATATAGTTATCCGCGGCATAATGGGCTCAAATAATAAGCGGTGCCGTGTACATTATTAACCTTTCGTTTACAACGTATCATTGAGGCACTTTATCACCATGTGATCACCTTATTAATCATACTATATGGGACACCGGGACTCGTTTTTTGCTGACTTTACCGCTGCTGTGTCCCACCAATTTCGCAGCTCTAGGAACATGCAGTACAATAGTAATAGAGGCTGCCATGCCAGGGTTAACCCCACGCTCAGCCATATAAGCACCGTGAAGTCAATTAATTTCTAGCTGCTTAATGACTTGGAACTGTGGTGATGCCGACACCCCTCCCCTCTCCCACATCTCTAGATTGATTGAGTGGATTTCTTGGACATGGTGCAGAATCCACAGATACGCTGTGAAGAACGATCATATTCAATTTTCATATTACTCCCATGTTTAAATGCCAGCAGGATCCTATACCAGCCTCTAAAAAAAGAATAGATACTGAGAATTAAACTGTTAATGTCAAAATGTGACTTTCCATATAAGTGTTTTTTGTGCGGAGAAAGCCCATCATATTGTACATGACATAACTATCTCCATGATGTGTTTGCCATTACCTATAAACTATAATGCACATGACACGCAAGTATAATGTGAAGGTCACTGTGTACTCTGTCTACATGTGTGCACATGCCGGACTTTTTTTCCTTCCTGTGTTTTTTTCTCGGGATATCATCATTCTAACTGCTCGATGCAAGGAGGCGAATAATTACGTCACTCAGAAAGCCATCAGTTCTCCACGCTTGGGTCACTTCCTTGTCCTCCCTCTTCTCCCTCGCACAGCACCCCCCTCTGTGTCCTGTTCTTCTGCCCCTTTGCCACATACAGTAAATGTTTCCTTGACAGGGTGGAAAACTGCCCCGTCCACAGACTGTCCTCTTATTTATTTCCCGTTATTCCTCTGAGAAGCAAAGAATGCACTGATCACTATACCTGCTGCTCAAGGCTACCTGAAGGTTCTCTGTCTCTCCTGGGTGGAGGAGGACGTGGGGAGGGGAGATATAGGAGAGAGAGAGAACAAAAATGATAGGTGATAAAGAGAGAGGGAAAGGGAGATAAAGCAGATGTGTGGAAGCAGGTGATCTCAGGAAGTGAATAAAAGTGTCTTGATGAAGGAAGGTGGGGTGGGCAAGCCGTGAAATTGCTCCAACAGTGGCGACACTGTTGTGTACACTGTTCCCACCAAGGCCTAAGCCAGTCTCCTGCAATTGGTCCCCCACCTACCTCCCCCAAACCTTCAGCTCCCAAACCCCAGCTACCACCCCCACCCCCCCTCTCTGTCTATCTTTCTCTTTTTTTTTTCAGGTCTGTTGCACACGGGGCGGAAAAGATCGTATTTATCACCTGTCAGCATTTGGCAGCCCTGAGTTACGCGACGCAGGACAGCATAAAATTATCATACACAGGCATGAAATTACAAAACCGCCCGGGGACCCCACAACAAAATAATTTCATTTTTTTCCCCCCCAAAAAAGGATGGAGGGTATTTGGTTGGGAGGTGAGGGGGTGACAGGTGAAAAGTGGAGGTGATAGACAAGGGGTGCAGCAGAGAGATGTAGGAAGTGATGTGATGGAGAGAGAGAGAGAGAGAGAAACTCCACGAGGACGTGTTGAGGAAATGTCCTTCATACTCTGTGCGTGACAAAATAAAGGCATAGCTCAGGCTTGGTGGTGATGACGCTGCCACCTTTGGTCAAAATAAACTTCTGTAGGGGGTCACTTGTCGGCTCTTCACCTTTATTGCGCCTCAGTGTTTAACGCTCAATATTTATGTGGTCATCAATTCACAGTCAGAGCTCCTCACCTGATTCCTGGTTCTTTAACACCCTGCTTCAAGTCATCAATATGCTGACTGTAAGGTTGGACTGTGCACAAAAACTAAGGCTAGGGGTTGGGTCTAAAACAATGATTTCTACTACTAGACTAGACAGCAGCAGCTGTCTTTAGTTAGGTCTTAGTTTGCATGGACTTTATGATTGCACCATTTGTATATACGTGCTTTTAATGGGCAAGCTTTGTCTTCCCAAACTTTTGCACTCCATATTCTGACTACACCACATAGATCATCTTAGCACATGTTTCTTATGTTTCTCTAAGCCTTGGAAAAGACTGATCCTTCAAATCAGATCTGCCACCAGGGCTACTAGTGGGCTACTTTTAAATCCTGGCTAAAGACCTGCTTTGACATACCATTTAATCTAGTTTGAGTGGTGAATTGATGCTTATAGCACCTACATAATAAATAAACAGAGAACTTTTTACTTCACTTATTTACTTCTTCTGTATTTTGAAAGCTCTAAAATATGAGAATATAAAGAGTGGAAAAAATATTATTTTAAAGAAGCAAGAACAGGCAGCTGTTCAGGGGGGCAACAAAACAGCCATTAAGTCAGCTATAAGTAGGTGTGTTCACATTCTGCTTTGCTCTGGGAAATAGTTTTCACAGTTCACACTTATAGTTTGTTTAGAAAAACAAAGACTCTTATTTATTTTTTGTACTACTGCTAAAATAGTGATTTAAAGTGACCTTTCCCCCACCTTTAGGAAACCTCTTGGCACCTACGCGTATATGTCTTTGTGTGTAGGAGGGACAGGCATTGACAAAGGGAGAGGTGGCTTTACATAGGTCCTCCATAATGCTGTGGGTATACTAAATGCTTCATTAACGCCAAACACAGGAAATGGAGGGTCAATATTTATAGACCCTGCTCAGAGCACTATGTAGATACGGGATCTATTGGCCTGCATTCTAGGGAGGGGAATCAAATTAAGTCAACCAGGGACTGGAGTTTTACTCTCAGCCGCTCCTCTTCTATGAGACTGTCAATTTCCCAACGATCGCTGCTGGTGGCCGGATGCCACAAGCTTGACCCCAAATGTGTGAAGAAGAGAAGCTGAAGAAGAGGCAGAGTCGGAATAATGCAGAAGCCAGTGAAGGTGGCACTCAGAATAACCTTTGGATGGTGTTAATGTTTCCCATGGGGTATCGTATAATTTAATAATAAAAAAAACACCCTTTAAACCTCCTTACATTAGTTTCTCTTATTGCTTTTCGTACTTTTATCATTGTGTTTTTATTTTCACATTTTCACATTTAACATTGTATTTCACGTTTAACACTAGGACTTGGACTCCAGGGGGTAAAAATGCCCAAATCAAAAGAAGAAGACGAAGAAGAGAAGGTGAGACTTTGTGTTACATTAGCACAAAGAGAGGAATGAGGGACAAGAGACGAGAAGAGAAACAGAGGGAGCTAGAGAGAGTGTGCGTTTGAGAGCCGGAGAAAAGAGTGAAGGTATTGCTATAATTCCTGTGCGCCGGCATGGCTGTTAGGAGCTCAGGTGGTTGAGCGTTTGCCCCGGCCAGGCCTCATCAACGTGAAGGGCGATCTCATCCTTTCTGCATCTCTCCTCTCCTCTGCTTGATTAATTGGGTTCCAAATACGCCCGTGGAATACATAATGTGCCCCCCACACCTTCACCCCCCACCCCCCCCCATCCACCCCCCCCCCCCCCCCCCCCCACCCCCACCCCTTCTCTCTGTCTCACCTCCATCTCCCACCCTCTCCTCATCTCAGACCCTCTCTCATTCTCATTCCTCTCTACCTCTCTCCGTCTCTGTGTGCGCTGGCAATCTCCAAAACAC
>VURO01007375.1:9174-21180 GCA_015108175.1 Pelvicachromis taeniatus
CAATGATTCAAAACTGAAAGCCTTGTGCGATTACAGTGGAGGTTTTTTTCTGATGTTGTAATTTTTGTACTCTTTCTTGAAGAGCCTTAGTTGATTGCCAATTATCTTTCACTGCACAATAAACACAGCGGAAATGCCAACCTTCACAGTCAGATATATTGGACCGCTCTGTGTTACCAACAGATTTTAATTTTCTCTGTCCTACAATAGAAAATAGGTGGTAATGCTAAACATATGCAATGGTTGTTTAGTAGCCATGAAGTAACAGACTGGAAAACTTTCAATGTTTTTTTTTAACTTTCTCCATTCAGTCTTTTACTTTAAATAATGGTATGTACAGTATAAGATAATGTGACATAACAGACTCATGACGAAGACAAATATTCACTCAGTGGAATTTCAACAAACAAACACAACTTGATATTTGGACCACATTACTGTGTATTTGAATGAAGATTTCTATAATTGCCTAATAATCTGTAATTTGGTTTTATATAATAAAACGCTTAAATAAAAGCAGTCATGCTGGTTTTATCTACAATTGAAACCTTTCAGTGAATGGTCCGATTATTATTTACATAAATCAAAAGAAAGCAATTCTTTCATGTAAGAAATGTGCCTGTTGTAAAATCTTGTCATTGACAAGGTGTGAATGTTTCCACAGATAACACTGCCAATATCCTGACACGGAGGGGAGGCTTCAGCCGTCGTGAGATGAGCATGTACCTCTTGCCTGTAGTGATCTCTGACAATGACTACCCCATTCAGAGCAGCACCAGCACACTGATTGTGCGCGTGTGTGCTTGTGACAGCCGTGGAAACATGCAGTCATGTAACCCTGAGGTCTTGCCCTTCTCAGATGGTCTCACAACTGGAGCTCTAGTGGCCATACTGCTCTGTGTCATCATTCTTCTCAGTAAGTCCACTCTTGAGTTGAATTCAGTTTTATTTATACAGCGCCAAATCACAACAGCAGTCGCCTAAAGGTGCTTATCAAATCTGTTTTTTTGGATTTGGGTTTTCTTTTTTTCTCTATGCTTTTTGTAAGTCTAATAAAAGAAGTAAAAAGCCAAAAACAGTAATAAAAAATAAATAAATATAATAACAATTTTAAACAAACTACTCTTTAGGGTAACTAGCCATGCCTGCTTTATTGCTGTTTTTCAAAGAAGAAGAATACGTTGTGACAATGGAAGGCTCATTCATGAGATCATGATAACTTTATCTTCTTATTCTTGTAATGTCTGTTTCTTCATTTAGGCACAACAGTATTCAGTGCAAATAACAGCAACTCGGTTCTGGTATTCAATTCAAGTCAATGAAAACAATTATAAATAATTCAAAATTAAAACAGCTGCAGCTCAATCTCTATTACCGTATTTAGGTTAGGTTTAGATTAGGTTTATCAAGACACGGTATTAACTAGAGATGGACCGATCCGATATACAGTATCGGTCCGATCCCGACCTAAATTACTAGATTGGATATCGGGGAGAAATAAAAAATGTAATCCAATCTTTTAAATATCACAAAAGCACCTCACAATACTTGCGACATGGCGTAACCCAGCTCGTGACCTTAGCATGTTGGAGCAGTATATCATCAGTATATCTATCACGTGATAGAGCGGCCGTGGTGTACGAGACCTGTAGGGCGCTCTGAAGTTCCTTCAGAAAGAAAGCATTTGGAGCCTCGCTACATGCTGCCAAACCAGCATTTCATCTCCGAGTAGGCTATCCCAGAGAAGTAAAACAAGTGTGTAAGTTCATCTCTGAATGTTTGTAAAGCATTCCCATGTTAAGCTTAACAACCGATATATGGCGCTTGGACGTCTGTGCGTCGTTATCAAGTCTGTCGTCAAGTCTGACGGTATGATGGCTAGACTCAAGTTTTACAAAAAGCAGTGTGGCAGGTTAAACAGTTTCATGGTTTGAAAAATGCTTTTTTTCATACTTGTGTTAAGTTTTGTATAGAAATTACACAAAATTCAGTCTCATCTTAAATGTCATAGAAACAACTTACACTGACATCCATCACGATAAACGATGAGTGTCACGAAGTCATGTTTGCATTTATTTGCACTGCTTTCCACTCTGGATGTCTATTTATGTTCAGCTTTAAGTATAAAAGGCTCCATTATCCAACTTTTAAAAAAAAAAAAGTTGGATATAAACATTATTTTGTGCTGATATTGCACTCCTTTTTTTTGAGAGCCAAAGACTTTTTGGCAAAAGAAGGTAGAAAACCAGAATGTTTTTAAGCATCCACTTGATGGAAAAACACTGAGGGTGACGGTATATGTACAAGGCAAGAAATTGCCATGCTTTAAATGTAATATAGGGGTGAGATCTGAGCAATAACAGCAATAAGGAGACTTTAAGCTCCAGGACTACTGCTGAGAAAAAAATATGCTATTTTATTTTAAGCAAAGACGATCCAGGTAAAAGTTGCTGGGAGTAAAACATTTTCTGGTGGAAACCCAGAACATCACAGCATCGTCAGGTTAGCAAAAGAAGATCAGTGGCTGTGGAAGAACTCTTGGTTTATGAGACGTGGCAGCAAAGGAACTGGATTGAAGAAAGGTTGTTACAATTAAAGCACGTATTAAAATGAACAGAATTCAACTTAATGGGGCCCAACTGGACGATTCTAGTTTTATTTAATGTTTATTGGGGGATATTCTTGAAGGATGGGTTGAGCAAGCGGTCTGTGAAGATTTTTTATGTATTTATTTGTTAAACCGAGGCTTATCTGTCTTTGAAGGTCACATCAAACCCACTGGTACACATGTTTAGTTATCTGGCTACTCCTTACCCAACCTCATTACCATTGCTACCATGGTTATGTTGAAAACCTGTTGTTCTTTTAGCATATTAACAGTTAGCATAGCTCCAAAATGCAAAATCGTCACCCCGGGCAGGCCTTACACGTGTCATGCTGCAGGCAATTTTGGCTGAAAAAGTCAATAACATGGATCAGAGTGACCTGTTTGCTCAACTACGTGCTGTTAAGTGCCCGCATGGAGTTGAAAAACCAGAATCTCTCTTCTATCACAAGGTCTGCCATTATAAACAGGGAACTGATTAAAAGGTTGGACTCCGAAATTATTTTCCAGAAAAGATGCCATTCTATCTAGGGACAACACTTTGACTAGCAGCACCTTAGCATCTCAATATATTAAAACAATGATTAAATCTTGCATTAAAGAATAGCTGATTTCAGTATTTGAAAGTCAAACATTACATATTGTATTAACAATAACAGATTAAGTTCCTCAGTCTGCTCCGTATGAGGCTGACTGATGACAATAAAAAGCTTGCAAAACCATAGAGAAGATTTCTCATACAAAAATGGTTTAAAATAGAAACCTGCCTTTGTAAAACCAGTGACCATGTTCCATACGAACAAATATGGCCAGTACAAGGATGCCACATGTCAGCGCTTAAACTAGGTGGCTAGTTATCATGCAAACTTAGTCGTGTTTTAAACTAGTGTCACTAAATGAGATTGCAATGTTCTCCTTAAGGAGAATTGAGGGTACAAGGTAGCTTATTCAGAAAGCAGTTTTAAACATTCGAACAGACTATTAAATTTGGTATGCATACCAAATATGATCAAGGACACTGACAAAATCTTTAAAATACCTTAAATTACATAACTGGTAGCCAAGTGCAACAGAGGGTCTTATTAGGTTCCTTTTAAAATGTGAACAATCAAACATAATTACTTTTGTCTCAAAAAGGAGCACCATGGTGCTTCTAGGCACCCTTCATTAAGACATAAAACCACTTAACTAAACAGTCCGTATTTCTCTGGGAGGTAAGGTTGTATGCACCTTCCTAAAGTAATAAAGCATTTCTTTCAGCCATCCTTGTGATCCGCATTCAGGGACCAGCAGTAACAGTTCTACAGAGGAAAATTAAAGAAAAAAAAAAAACATGTAGGAGTATTTTTTTAAGTGCATGTCCAATAAGTAATGGGTTTCAACGATCACTGAACCTTACCTCCTCTGTCAGCATAATACGTGATAGAAGCACTTAAGGCTTAGGATTCCTTGGAAACTGCTGAGGGCAAAATAAAAGACAAGTACAGATCTGTCCTCATGAATGTGTATGTGTTTACTCCTCTGTCCCTAACCTTTTTCATGAGATAAATTTGACCCTCTTCCTCCTTCCTTCTGTCAAAATATTGCTTTGGAGTTTGGTGTGTTCCTCGAGTGACTACATTTCTAATACAAGCCACCAGATTTTCTTCTGTCTGCCTGTTTTAATTGCAAATTTAAAATTCTGTCAGGTGGTGGGCAGACCGCATTGCACAAATTTAGTGTGCTGAAGGTTAAACTCTGCACTCTCCTCTTGAGCAAAATATCATGACATCTGCTCATTATCCAACGCTTTTCGCGCTTGAAGCTCCCTGACAGACTGTCTCATTCACCTCTGCTTGACTCCAAAAGGCAGGCACTGAGCTGGAACAGTTCGTCATAGCTGGTCCATATCTTGCTGTATCTCTCTAAAAAAAAATGACACTGGTCAGTCACAAATGTTGCTAAAGAACCGTTCACACACTCACCCCCACTACTTTAAAATACAACCTGAAGGCATTAAAATTAACGTCCGGGTTGGGACGTAAGTAGAAAACTGATGAATCTGATGAATAGGAGGTTAATTTACAATAATAAATTCCTTCCAACACTGCCACTCACTGAAAACATGCCCACTCTGCAATCTTATATTCTCTTTTACTACTGGGGGAAAAAAGATGAGGATGCATGTTAGAGAATGAAAAAGGGTCCTCTAACCATCGTGCATTTTGTACAGTGAATGTAACATTCTAGGGGAAAAGAAATAAAAAGCTTTTTCACTGAATCTTTAATAATAGGAGGTGAATGCCTGAGGCAGTGTTGAGGATTTGTCACTGGTAGCAAATGTGTTTCCCCTATGTGCCTTTGCTCTCCTGTGCTCTTTAATGCATGACACATGTTAGGAGGCAGACATCTTATGCTGTGCTTTCTCTCTCTGCATTTCCCGCTGATTCTTGTGTAGTGATTGTGGTGCTGTTTGCTGCCCTGAGGAGACAGAGGAAGAAGGAGCCTCTGATCATCTCCAAAGAGGATGTCAGAGACAACGTTGTCAGCTACAACGATGAAGGGGGTGGAGAGGAGGACACTCAGGCCTTTGATATTGGCACACTGCGCAACCCAGAGGTGATGGATGCTAACAAGCTACGCAGGGACATCATACCCGAAATGCTGTTTCCCTTTCGGAGGACATCACCTATAAAGGATAACACGGATGTCAGGGACTTCATTAATGGGAGGCTTCAGGAGAATGATTCAGATCCCACAGCACCCCCTTATGACTCCCTGGCCACGTATGCTTATGAGGGCACTGGGTCACTGGCAGAATCCCTCAGTTCCCTGGAGTCCGCTGCCACTGAGGGGGACCAGGATTATGATTACCTCGGCAACTGGGGACCACAATTCAAAAAGTTGGCAGAGATGTACATAGGGAAGAGCCCTGACAGAGAAACCTAGAAAAAGATAGTCTGTCTTTTCCAAGTCCATTCTTCTCTGTCTGTTTAGCTAGCTATCTGGCTAGACAGCTATTTGTCTAGTTAGTTAGCTAGCCAGCTAGTTGACTGTCTGTCTGCCCTTAAAGCTATCTATCCATTTGTCTAGTTTGCTAGCTAGCTTGCTAGTTAACTAGTTGTCTATTTGACTCTCATAAATGTGTGTGCAGGCACAAAACACACACTTACACACATGCACACACTTAAACAAAAATCACTGCTATCCACATGTGGATGCTGAAATGAAAATTAAGACTTGAACTGTGCAGAATTTTCTCTTAATGGAGATACAGTATAAATCTCAAAGTTTTACTGTTTTTGGTCATAATCAGTAAAGATGCCTTTGAATTTTAGGATTTTTTGTGAACAATGATGTGGACAATGTGTTTTGTAATTGACATGAGCGATAGTAGTATTGTATACTATCAATGTTTAATGGTACCGGACTGGGTTTGGGTGGGATAGGGATGGAGTCGAATGGCTTTTCGAGCCAGCTCCATTAAATACTGTACATGTACAAAATGTTTTTAACGATGAACATCCTATATACTATTTGCTATATCTGTTTGACAAGCAATGTTCATGTGAATGGTTGGTGCAGTTTATTTGTCAAACTGTGAATTCATTTCATCATATAGGTGTAACATGTAATGGAAAGTGTATGTTGTAGAAAACTGTCATACACTGAATTCATGCTGTTTGAATGCTGAGTCATATTGTTTTATATTTATATTTTTATACTTATTTTCTTAATAAAACAATGTAAAAAAGAAACCACACATTTCCAGTTACGTAATTTCAACTATGAAGACGGATATACTGCGGTTCATTAAACTGCTTTTGTGGTTATGTATAGAAATAACCAGAGAACTATCAACTGAGTAAAAACATGTTGGATCTTATATTGATAAAATGCCCGGAATGAACAAATATGTAAGAGGTGCTAAACTGTGCTAACTGACAATGTAAGAAGTGGGTAGCTGTGCTATAAATCAACATCCTGTTTAATCTGTATTGAGAGAAATCTAGAGTATTTAGAAAAGTACACAATTCACAGACATCTGTCTCACTTTTTTTTTAATTTCATTTGAATTATCAAGAAAGCTTAGATTTGAAAATGTATTTGTTTTTTTTCTTTCCCGTTATTGAAATATTGGTTTTACTATACCGCTGCACTATCTGGACAAATAACACAAAGTTATTTTGAACTTCTGTAAAGGCTTATTTATTTGAGTTTATATGGACCAAAGGCTTTCCTAACAGAACTCCTTGCTAGCAGTAAACTGCATTTTCCTAGAAACATTACACCAAATGCTATGTAGTTAATGTTACACTCATCTGCATTTTCTTTTTGGTAGAAGGTAGCAGTGGGTGACTTTGGAGAACCTCCCATCAATGTTGCTTCATAAGGTTACAGGTCTTTACACCTACAGTCTCACTGCTGTAGTGCCAGTTATGGAGGTGCCGCCCTACTTTTAAGCACTTTTCAGTATTCCATCCACACCAAGAGGAACTACTTGCAAATTAAAACAGTTGTCAAATGCCTATCTAGTCATTGTACAAAACTGTTTTTTTTTTTTTTTACAGCTCAACATGTTTTTTCTTTACAACAGAAGAGGTGCAACTGAAGTAACTTACCTCTGAAGGAAAGACGAGCAAAGGGAAGTTGCACAGTTCCACAGTAAAATCTGCTTCATACCATCATATATCCTATCATAGCTATTACCATATCAGAATGAAAGACATGGAAATTGAAGATCTGATAGCACAACAAGATCTAAGTGGTTCTCATGCAAGCTGAAAATTCCAGTGTTTAAAAACATTTTGAAAGATACCTACAAATACTCTGTAGAAGTACCAACTATTTGGTTATGTACAAGCTGTCCATCATCCCTAACATAAAGAGTTGATTGAAATGCAAAGCTGAATAAGGCAGCTATTAATTGCAAAATGTTAAGTGGTGATTATGTATGATTGTACAAGCTAATCAATCCAATATAAGAGCTAGGCAATAGACATCAGCTCTGTAAAGTTTCAGTGACTAGAAAGCAGAGATGTTAAGCAGGGATTTTCTGCTCTGTGCAGAGACTTTATAAAAAGTTCAACCAACACCTCCAACATGCTCTGCACTGGATTAACTTTTATTTTATTTAATAGATGTAGACATTTTCTGTTAGGCACTTTGCTAAGTACAATGTGCTTTTGAAGACTGCAGTCAACATAAGAAAGCAAAGCGTCTGCCCTTTTATCTGTGGTCTGTGATGATTCTGTAAGTGAGAGCAGACAGTTTATTTTTTTCTTTTTCTTTTAAAGTTAACAGACTTGTGGATCCAAGGTCTGCACAAAACCACAATAAAGCAACTCTTATTAACTTCCCAGCTTGGTTCTGACCGCCACGATTTACAGATACTGCAGAGAATAACTGATGCATAAAGGACTTTTTTCTTATTGATCACCTTTCAGCTACTAATAATGATAGCGGTTATTCATCAAGTTAAATATTTCAGCCTGCTGATGTGATCAGATCATGATCTGGTATGGTGGTAACAAATGTCTTTGTTACACCTGACAATTTTTTGCGTGAGACCTGAGACCTGACGGCTTTTTGTCTGAAACCTGAGGATGTCCTAAAATGTACACTGTACTTGAGACACATAAATGTTTCGTACACATTAAATCTTGCTTTAAAATACTTGAAATGCATCTTAAAGGATGAACTGGCTCATCATACTATTATGGTGAAACATATGTTTTATAGAGCATGACAAATGAAAGACATTTGTTTAGGTGTACAAAATATTTGAATTAAAATTTATATAATGTCACATTCACTGTTCAACATAACAGTAACCTGAAATTACCGTGTGCAAAATGTGAGGAAAAGTGTTTTACCACGGGATTTGCAGTGATATATTTTCAGATCTGGCCTGTTTTAACTTGTCACATTTCTCTCATTTCTACCTTCCACTTCCTGCCAGGTTGCTATCAAGAATAGGTGTCTGTTCTTAGAAACTGCCGCTTCAAACAGAATTCACACTGACTTGTTGCACCTTGTTGGGAAACAAAGTGGTGCTAACCCAGCTCTAGTTCAACTTCTGTCACTTCAACCCAATGCATAGATGTTTGGAACATCTTTCTTCTGCTGCTGTTGATAGATTTAGTTCATTTTGGAAAGTTTTAAACCTTTATAAATACACTAATTTACATTAAGTACTTTTAGAAGTCATAAATGTTCATCAGTGAATGGAAAGCAGGGCCGTGAAATGATGTTGCATCTCAAATGAATTTGATTCTCTGACCAGTGCAATGCATCAAAGGAAATGTTCTGCATTTGGCCTCTAATGCAGACACATGTGAGGAGTGAGGAGTGATTAGTCTTCAACATTTTCATTAAAGGTGTATCGCCACTATGTTTTATGTCTAGCCACAAATTCAACAACAGTGAGCTCCAAACGTGGAGAGAAAGGAACCGCATTTCTGAGTTTACACTGGCATTATAATTAAAACTATAATAATTTTCTCTATCTGTCATGCTTCACATATGACTTCATGATTAGCACTTCAGTGGAAGTTGGTCCTGTTGCTGTATTGATAAACGTATTTCTAAACACTGAAATAATAAACAAGATTCGGTTTTCTTGCTGCAAAGTGCCTACATCCATGACCTTAAGTTCAACTCCAACTTGCCTAGGTGCTATCCTATTGTTTGTGGCCAGCTGCTCAAAGATTATCCCAACCAGGCTGCAGGCACCACGTTGGTGCCGTAACTTCAAGACTTAAGCTTTGAGGATGTTTTTGTGCCCCCTGCGCGGTTTGTAAGAGACAGGCCTCATGTCATGATTCATAATGCATGATGTTTTTTATGGGTCTATTGTGGCTAGAAAGACTAAAAGATTCAAAGTACCGCAATCAATAATGCAGGTGAAATATTGGTATGCAGACAAGATGTGACAGCCCTGGCGAACTGCCTGAGGCTTTTTTTTTCTTGACCAGTGCCTGCTCTATTAGAAAATGTCCTTTCTTGCACAACATTTCCCCAAACAAGTAGCAAGCATACACTCAGTTACTAGCGTTGCCTGTGTTTCATGGCTAAAATGTAACTATGCTGTTTCAGTTTTTATTCCCCAACATACATTGATGATGTAACAGTCCATCTGGCTACTACTAGGCCTAAGTTAATCCACTTTAGTGCACTACATCTATACCCTATATTCATGTTACTTTTTTTTTGTTAATTCAAATGTCATGTTTTGCATCCATTTTATATTGGTCTGGATTAGAAATAGATTTGCCCCTTGTTGCCAGGTTGTACACCTTAGGACAGACTGTCACTTGTATGTGAGCCAGAGACGTCACAGCATGACCCCGAATGGTCTTGTGAGGAGAACGTAATTCGGTGAAGCTTAGTTGAATCCTGGGGTCGTGACATGCAATGACACCTGCTTTCTTTCTATAAAAAGATGTGAACTTTTGAGATTATGAATCATTTATAAAGCACATATTTTTGTAATGACTAAGACATTATTCACAGATTTTATGTCTATTAAGATCCTATCCTTTAGTGGTTGCCAACTTTGAGCCACTTTCCCAGGTTTAGAGCAATTTCAGTGCATCACTAGCTAGTAGTCATGGACGTGGGTTGAACATTAAAAAAAAAAAACACAAGGCAGCTTTTTTTCCCCTCAGGAAAGGAAAATTACTTCTGAACACAAGGGAATGCATCAGTGACATGGCATACTGCCTAGTTTGTTATAATTACAGGCAAAAGCAGCTCTGAATAGGCATCTTAATGACCAAACAAATTGTTGCATATTTCAAACCCATCTGGATAATTTCCTTAAGGGAAATGTAATTGCCTTCAGAAATGGTGAATGCTATCTCTGTTGCGCGCATGCATACAAACACACATATAGCACCTGAGATGATACGTAATGACTCTTTAATCACTGCCAATGAAATGGCTTCCTGTTAGGATTGATACAATACAGGTGCACACACGCCTGTCTTTTGTCTTTCTTTCAATTAGGTATGCAAGAGGTTTTTGTTTTTGTTATTTGGATTTGAAAGACAATTTACTACACTTTATTGTGGAAATTGTGAAATTTTTAATAGGGCATTTGTCGAAGCAGATATGTGTTCAGTACTATCCAGCAGTGCTAGTTTGCTAAGTACTGTGAAAGGAATTACAGTATTATATTGTCATCTCCAAACATGGTGTTCTATAGTGTGCTTTAAGAATCTAGCACATTACCATGTGAACAGGAGGCATCTTTAATTAGTATTTGGCTCCATCTCCTGGAAAACTCCAACCACAACACTCAGATGATGCAATAGTTTGGTGATTTTATTTATTACTGTGCAATACATGTGATTTTTTTAAATCTCAGAATACTATATGGTATGCAGTTTTCTGTAACGCTAGCTCGTGACTATGTGAATTGCACCAAAGTAAAATTGGCATCTAATACTAAAGGGGGAATAGAACCTCAACTAGAGTTCTGCAGCTGTATGTAACATGACATATTTTCTAGAAGAGTGGAACCGCTCAATGCTTTATTTGTCTATGGTCAGTATTACTCAAAAAAAATGTAGAATTTGAATGGAAAATTTAACTTTAATTTTAAAGTCTGTGGAAACATAAACACTCCATTTGAAAAACTATTCATTTGAACAATTAAAGTTAATGCCAACACAACTATATAAAAACCCTCGAGTGAGTGTTTTTGTTTCACACCTATAGTGTTTAAGTCTGACATTGGGGTTATAAGATTTATTTTGCTAGGATACCACACAAGCACCAGAGGGCAGTAGAGATCTTTCAACATGGACTGGGGAGAAGTAAGAAGTGTTGTGCACTGTACACTAACCTAAAGCAGCTCCAATTATTTTGAAGACCGGGCATCTTCAAAAATGCAACACACAAAAATGGAGTGGTGCTGAGTCTATATAAATTATAAACTTAATTGTCCAAAGTGTTTTATACTGTAGCTTGTTCAGCATAAGCAATATACTGCAGCTGTACTTGAAACAAAGCTGGGGTGCTATATAAAATGGAAAAAAAAAAAATTTACAGTTCATTAAAGCTTATATGTAAGTAACATTCAGACAAAAACAAAATATTACAAATTCAGACTATTTGGGTGAATGCTGTTGGTAAACAGCATCAACCTATTGAGATCCACAGATCCATGGAATTCTTTATTCTTTATTATTATTATAACTAGTTGCTCCGTTCTTCGTCACTTAACTTGGCCTACAGTTCTCGTCCTATTGTCACCGTTCAACCTCTAAAACATTCTGCTATATCCGCTGATGGGCGCTATATCTTTTGGTAGTTATTGCTGTGATACTTTTTCAGATAATAACGTTTTTATGATCGTTTTTTTCTGTATTGAAATCAATGGGCATTCGTCAAAGTTCCGAACATGGAACCTGCGT